>BJCN01327708.1:0-10666 GCA_018326445.1 Flaveria brownii
GGGTGTTCGTATATCGGGCCCCTTTTATTATTTATGTTTATAAAGTTTGGTAATTTGTATAAAACTAGGTCTTTTTACGCGCATTGCGCCAGAAACCCACCATGATGTCAAATATAAAAAATGAATAAAAAACACATCGTAATGGGTATCGAATAGATTTGCCTACATTATTGTTTCACAACACTTTCTTCTTAGTGTTCTACTATGCTAATGTATTTTCCACTAATCATTTGGTTTCACAATGAGTTTTGGCATTGTGTAAACTAACATTTGAGTTGATTAGAAAACGGGAGTAATTATTTGAGTTTTTGTTGGGATTGTTAGAATGGGATATATATACCATATTGGTGCTCGACTCTTAAATCCTGAATACCTTTGTGAGATCATTAGGTCATTTTGTGTGGCACACTAGTTTTCAACTATGGGGGTCCTAATACTTTGAATATGGTGGCAAAAAGTTTTGCATCTTAAAAAGAACTATTAATAAAGATAATTGTTACAGTAGTCATGTATCTTTAATTATTTATGCACAAGGTCAGTGAAAATAGATTAATAGAGCCAATTTATTTTATTTGTTTCTCATATTTAACTTCCAAATCCTATTTCCATGATGTGAGGATAAATACAAAACCTCATATACTTTTTGTATTTATTTTAGGTATTATAACGGTATGGCAACAAAGAACAGTTTCAAGAATGGCTTATTACATTTCTGCAATGATACAACTTCAAGTTGCATTTGCTGTTGCAACTAACATAGTGTCCTATATGAAGATATTTTATCAAGCAACAATAAAATACTAAAATTTTATGGGAATATTGTCAAAATTATAATATAATAAAGTTAAATAACATGTACACATGTTATAAATAGGGGTGATCAACGGGACGGAACCGAACCGAACAGGACCAACCCGTCCTTAACCCAAAACCGATAAGTGGTTTATATAAAGAACCGAGAACCAAGAACCGGACCATCTACATACGGTTCGGGCCGGACCGAACCGAGTTAAACGGGTCGGTTCAACATCATATGGTGGTCCGAACCGCAAATGTTTTTTAGGCTCGTGTTTTTTGCCAGGAGAAAAATGAAACTTTAAAATATAAATGAAACCAATCAATGGATTTGTTTCTTAGACTCATTATTGTAACTTAGACAAATTGGTACCATATAAAAGTACAAACCGTGCATTAGTTGTCATCATGACCTTTTTATGAGCTAACTCAGGTGTACCGTGCAATAGTGTTCATCTATAACCGACTAAAAGTTTATTGATTCGAAAACTTCTATTATATGTTAGTAAAACAAACATTTTTTTTGCTTAATTGTAATCGGGTTGGACCGAAACCGAGCTCATACCCGCAGATTTGGACCGAAACCGACCCATAACCGTTTACAAAAGGAAAGCCGAACCATGGAGCGGAACCACTAAACCATACACGGGTTGGTTTTAGTTTTCACGGGTCGGTTTGCGGGTCTTAACTAGGTCGACCCACAAAGTGCACACCCCTAGTTATAAACGGAAAGACCAAGTGGAGGTATGGATCCTACATACAAAGCCCTTATAGCTATGAGCGATTTTACTTTCTTAGATATGATACTACAGTGGGAAATTGAATTCAATGCACAGTTCATAAGAAGTAATCCGTAATCCTCATAGATATGAATGCTCCTGGTGTGTATAATATAAACACCACTTGGTATTTGATTTAATTTGATAATTATGCACCTCATAGGAATGCATTTGGGGGAGAGAGTTTTGGCTTTGGGATTCCCCAAATAGTTACCAAATAACTCTTTAACTAGTTACCAAATAACTCTTTAACTAAATTAGTTGTATTATATTGACATACCCTAACTCAGATGTGTATAATAGAGTTTTTATTTGATTTGAGACTAATTATGTTATTTTAGAATGCAAAGTAATTAAGACATTTATATCATATTGAAATGATTAGAGGTTGTATGGATCTCTTTTGAGGATCTATTATTGTTTTTTTAAGTTTTAGTGTTTATGTGTGTTTGTCTTTATCTTTAAATGTATGATTTTCCGTTATGAAGTTAAATAACATGTACACATGTGATTTAGTTCAACTATACTATTTGAAACAAATCTATTTTGTTTTCTATGTTTATTCAACTTTTATTATTTATGATATGTAGACATGTAGTTGAATGTGTTGGGTTTATATTTTAAAGTAATATACTAATTTTCTTTAAAATGTAATGAACATTCGTTGTGACATTTCATCATAATAAATTACCCGACCAACGAACGGGCAGGTATAAAACTAGTTACATCTGCTACTATATGACAGTTAAGGAGATCAAGAAGTTCGCAAAGATGAATGAATATGTGAGTTGATGTCTTATTTGCACCAACCCTCCACTCACTTACTCATTTCTTTCTCTATTTTGTCATCTCTAAAAATATAATTGTCGCATTTGGCATTTTACTGATATGCAATTCTCCTTTATTGCTTAGGTACTAAGGATTAATCATCTTTGAGGTGGCGTACCTTTAAATATAGAAAGTATTTCCGTCCTTAATATACTACAAGTTTGTTGGAGCTTTATTATCTCATTGTTTGTATTCAATTAAAATTTCGAAATCCTTAATTAACTACACATGAATTTTTTTAAAAATAGTATTATTTTGAAAAGAAAATTGACAATAAGGGTTTTTCTTGTTAGACTTTGACAATAGAGGCACACGTCCCTGCCAAAGGCAGGTTCATGTGAACTGACAAGATTAAAAGATGTTGTTTCAAGTGTACATCTTTTGTTTTTTTTCAAGAACTCGGCGATGGCAGGGGCGAGTTCTTAAAAACCAAGTATTTATTCGTACATATTTTAGTTTTTATACTTTGATTCCAGTCTAAAGTCACAATTTTTTACGTTTTTTTTATGTACATTGTAATTTAAAAAAACTAAATTTTTCATGCTTTTATTTTTATGCACAGATCATTATTATTAGTGTATTAGTGGCTTCACCCACGTGGTGTTTGTTATGGGTGCTTAGGTGTCATGTTTGTTATGTTAGTTTGATTAGTTAGATTCTTGTTAAGAGATTCATCTAGAATCATCTTACAGAATCTATATATAGATCTTGTCTTCTCTTTGAATAATAACAAAATCAATACTTACACAGTCATATTACTTTTATTATGGTATCAGAGCATTGCTCTGAGAATTCTGGTGAATCTCACTGGTAATTCTTCTTCTTCTTCAGCCATTGTTATCATGGCTTCATCTTCTTCCTCTGGTTCCTCTTCATTTTATGCAACAGCAAACACAACAGGATCTTCGTTTAGTTCTCTACCAAACATTGCTAACTTCCTGTCTATCAAACTTGATGACTGCAATTATCTAAATTGGAAGCATCAGCTTCTTACAATTCTGAAAACTTTAGGTTTACAGAAATTCATCAAATCAGATGTACCTGTTCCATCAGTTGACTCTTCTGATCGAGAAATTTGGGAGAAAAGTGATGGATATGTACAGGCGTTGATCACTGCTACTTTATCTCCCTCAATTCTTCATCTTGCTCGGAACTCTGTTTCAGCTTCTTCTCTTTGGAAGACCATTGAGGAATCATTTGTTCAAGTTGTTTCTGCTAAGAAATCTCAACTTCGAACTGAATTCTACCTACTAAAACAGAATACAAAGTCTGTTATCACTTTTTTGAATGAAGCTAAAGAAATTGTAGATTCTTTGAACGCCATTGGAGATCCTATTTCGGATGACCTACTGGTCCTGCAAATCCTTCAAGGTTTAAACTCTGATTTTGAACAATTTGTTATGAATGTTGAAAATCAGGAGAAAACTCCTACGTTTTCTCAATTGCGGTCGAAGTTACTCACCTTTGAAGCTAGGCTGAAGCAACGACAGACGACGGTTGAGCCTCTAGTAGCTGCTATGACGGTCTCTACTATTACACCACCACATACAGTTGATTCTTCTACCACCATTTCTTGTCAGATCTGTGCAAAACCGGGACACAAAGCATCTACATGTTATTTTCAGTACTCTCCATCGGAGGAGCGCTCCGGTGTCGGTGGCAGTCGCGGTGGTGGTCGTAGTTGGCGTGGTGGTGGTCGCCATGGCCGATCTTGGCATCCAGGTAGATCTGGCAGTGGTCGCGGCGATAGCCGCTTTATTGCTCATTTAGCCTCTACTGTTGATGGGCGTAGCTATGGTGTACCTTCGGTCGATGGGCGCAACTATGGTTTTTATGGAGCTGATGGTTCTTATGGACAACTAGGGCACACGAGTTATAATGGAGGATCCCTTGGGCCTGGTATATTGGGCCCTGCTCCAACAGCAGGTCATTCTTCTCATGGACCTGATCCATATACACATGCTTCTTTTGGCACTGTTGGGCCGAGCCCTACTTTCGGCTTTGGCCCACAACACTTTCAGTCTTGGGCTTCTGCTGCTTCCGGTCCACAGCATGGATCCACTAATTCTCATTTTGGGCTTCATGCTGATATTTCACAGATCTGCCAAAATGTAGAGTCGTGGATTCTTGATTCTGGAGCTACTGCTCACATGACTTCTGATCCCACTATTGTCTTTGGCACTATCCCATACACCGGTTCTGAGCGGGTTATGGTTGGTAATGGTACATCTCTGTCCATTTCTCATATTGGTTACTCTTATCTTCGCTTATCTCGGTGTGTGTTATTACTTCGTTCTGTTTTTGTGGTTCCTGGTCTTGCCAAGAACTTATTATCAATCACACAACTTGTGATTGATCATCCTATTTCTGTTTTAGTCTCACGTTTTGGTTTGTCTCTACAGACTCACACCGGGCAGCTCCTCCACCACATGCCAGCTAGTCCTTGTCAGTTGTATTCTCTCATTGCTACTTGTTCTACATCTCGGGACTTGTGGCATTCTCGCTTGGGTCATCCTTCTGATTCTGTGCTGTCTAGGCTTACTTTTTTACGCTTGTCTAGTTCCTCTTTAAATAAACCATGTAATTCATGCTGTATTTCTAAATCTAGTCGATTGCCATTTCATTCTGTTGTTTCTCATTCTACTGTACCTTTACATATTATTCACTGTGACATATGGGGACCTTCTCCTACACTGTCTCGTTCTGGTTATCGTTACTTTATCACCTTTATTGATGATTTCAGTCGCTTCACTTGGATATATCCTTTGACTTATCGATCTCAGGCAGTCGACTGTTTTCGTCATTTTCGACCTTTGGTTGAAAATCTTTTCTCTTGTACCATCAAACATCTTCATTGTGATGGTGCTCCTGAGTTGATTCATGGCTCTATGGCACAGTATCTTGCTGATGCCGGTATCTCTTATCGTATTTCTTGTCCTCATACACCTCAACAAAATGGGGTGGCTGAGCGCAAGAATCGTCATTTGTCCGAGGTTGCTCGTGCTTTATTGTTTCATGCACATTTACCAAAGAAATTTTGGTATGATGCGTATGCCACTGCAGCCTTTCTTATCAACCGGCTTCCTACGCCGGTCCTTCATCACTCCTCTCCTTATGAGGTCTTGTTTGGTGCATCTCCAGACTACTCTTCTCTTCGTACATTTGGGTGTCGATGCTATCCTTTTCTTGGTGATACACGCCCGGATAAGCTCTCACCCAAATCTACTCCTTGTATTTTTCTTGGTTATGCACCTCGTCATAGTGGTTATCTCTGTTACGACCCTGTCACTGCTCGTACCATCACTTCTCGTCATGTTGTTTTCTATGAGACAGTCTTTGATTCTCCTGTCTCTTCCACTTCTGATTCTCCTTCCGACTCCTCCTTTATGTCTGATTTTATCATTTCCCATCCCTCCGCTTCCTCCTCTCCATCTTTTCCTTCTACTTCTCCTGCTTCTTCTTCTTCATCTCCTCCTTCTCCTCCTCGTTCTTCTCATCCTATGGTCACTCGTTCTCGTGATCATACTCGTCAACCTAGATAGTTTCCTGATCATGTTCTTTTTCATGCTAGTACTACTCCCACTACTGAGCCTTCCTCTTTCTCTCAGGCTCAACATCACTCTGTTTGGTGGGATGCTATGCATACTGAGATTGGTGCCCTGCATTCCAATCATACGTGGGATCTTGTGTCTCCTCCTGCTTCTGCCAATATTGTTGGCTGTAAGTGGGTTTACCGGATTAAGCATAATCCTGATGGCTCGGTCAGTCGTTATAAAGCCCGCCTTGTTGCTAAGGGCTTTCATCAGACTGCTGGTGTTGATTTTTCTGAGACTTTTAGTCCTGTGGTTAAACCCACTACTATCCGTCTTGTGCTTTCTGTTGCCTTCTCCTGGGGATGGTCTATCCGTCAGGTTGATGTCAACAATGCCTTTCTTCATGGTGACCTTTCTGAGACTGTTTATATGACTCAGCCACCTGGCTTTGTTGACTCTTCTCGACCTCATCATGTTTGTCTTCTTCGGAAGGCTCTTTATGGCCTCAAGCAGGCCCCTCGAGCTTGGTTTTCCAAGCTCTCTTTTGCCCTTTTAACGGATGGTTTACTCAGTGTCAGTCTGATGCCTCTCTTTTTGTCTATCAACGTGGTGATAGTATTTGTTATGTCCTTGTGTATGTGGATGATATTATCATCACTGGTAGCTCTTCAGAGTTTGTGTCATCTCTGATAGCTCGCTTACATTCATAGTTTGCCCTTAAGGATTTAGGGTCTTTATCATATTTTTTGGGTGTTCATGCGACCTTCACTGATGATCGCCTTCACCTATGTCAGCAGCGTTACTTGCTTGATTTATTATAGCGTACTGGCATGGCACAGTGTCGGCCCTTATCTACTCCTGTTGCTTCTGGCCGTCAGCTTTCTCGTTATTCGGGCACCCCATTGTCGGATCCGACGTTGTATCGGAGTACTGTTGGTGCCTTGCAGTATCTTGTTTTGACTCGCCCTGAGATTGCCTATGCGGTTAGTAAGGTGTCTCAATTTCTTCAGACCCCTACTGATCGTCACTGGGTTGCAGTCAAACGTATTCTGCGTTATCTTCATGGCACTAGTGGTCATGGTCTGACTTTTCGTAGATCCTCATCCCTTGATATTCATGGGTATTCGGATGCAGACTGGGCTGGTTGTCCGGATGATCGTAGATCTACCACTGGTTACTGTGTATTTCTTGGACCCAATCTTATTAGTTGGAGTTCCAAGAAGCAGCATACGGTTGCCCGCTCGAGTACTGAGGCTGAGTATCGTGCTCTTGCTCATACAGCTGCTGAGCTTCGTTGGCTTATGTCTTTGCTTCGAGAGTTGCATATTCCTCAGTTACATCCTCCTACCTTGTGGTGTGACAATTTGGGTGCTACATATCTTGTTGTTAACCCCGTGTTTCATCAACGTACGAAGCATATTGAGATTGATCTACATTTTATTCGTGATATGGTGCTATCCAAGGAGTTATCTGTCTCCTATGTTGCCACTACTTTACAGCTTGCTGATATTCTGACCAAAGGCTTGTCTGAATCCAGATTTGATAGTCTCAAGTCCAAGCTTCACGTGGCTTCTCCCCGTTCAGCTTGAATTAGTGTATTAGTGGCTTCACCCACGTGGTGTTTGTTATGGGTGCTTAGGTGTCATGTTTGTTATGTTAGTTTGATTAGTTAGATTCTTGTTAAGAGATTCATCTAGAATCATCTTACAGAATCTATATATAGATCTTGTCTTCTCTTTGAATAATAACAAAATCAATACTTACACAGTCATATTACTTTTATTAATTATAATTTTGAGTTCATTTATGATTGGATGTAAATGTTGTTTAAAAACAAACCAGACGCTTACATGCTTATTTTTATTTATCTTTCAAGTTATGCTATGTTTATTTTTATTTATCTTTCGAGTTGTGCTATGAAACGATATCTTTTAATCTTGTCAGTACACATGAAACAATGTCTGAGAACCCACCCTTAGTAAAGACGTGTTCTCCTATTGTCAAAATCAAACAAAAAAATCCTAGTTGTCAAATGTCTTTTTGAAATAATATCATTTTAAAAAAATTTCCTACACATGGTGTGATAAGGAAACAAGGGTGTTTCGAGATTCTCACAAAAAAAATCAGGCTAGAAAATTTAAAAACAAAAAAAAACAATTTTTTTAGCTTCCTCCCCAATTAAGCGAGTTTTGAGACGATTTCCTCGCCTCTTTTGATGTATTATTTTTTTAACTATACGCCCTTCATATTTTTGTTATTCCACTTTCGTACCCTTTTAAAGATCAAATACCAAATACTTCTAACAGCCATACCCTTTTAAAAAAGTTGTAAATGTTAACAATTTTAAAATACTTATATACCAGAAATTATTAGATTTACGGTTTTTAACAATATTTATATTAATTCTTTTAAATATAAAACGTTGAAAAAGTTAACCATTCTATAATGTTGAAACAGTTACAAGTTTTAAAAATATATATTGTTTTTAAAATACTTATAACAGACCGTAAGGGCTTTCACAGGCCGTGAAAGAAAGTCAAATGTTGTGCACATAACACCTAATAGGGTGTTCGTATATTGGACCTCTTTATTAATTATTGTTTATTTAATGATCCAAACACTTTCCTGTAGCTAAAGTTTGGTAATTTGTATAAAAATAGGTTTTTTCCCGCGCGTTGCACCAGAAACCCACCGCGATCTCAAATATAAAAAACGAATAAAAAACACGTCGTAATGGTAAAAATTTCAACGTAATATCCTAATACATCAAGAAAACCACAAAGAAACATATCACAATGGATGTTACGTCATCGTAAAATCAGACATTCCTCGTAAAAGCAAGCCTCACCGTGCAATAAAACCCCAAAAGTACACTTTATCATAAAAATAATACTCTGTCGTAAATATCATGAAAAAAAAACTTAATTTTGAACGTGACTACGCTTTCAACAAACATATGTGGAAACGTTGAAAGAATCAAAAGCTAATTAAAGACACACGTGAATTGTGTTTTTTTCAAAAGGAATTATAAAAGAAGTTATTAAGAAAAAAATTTGTTTGAAAATTAAAATATTAAATATACTATAAGGGTCATAATAAAAATCCTAAAAGCTTTTTTGTACCTAACATTATGTTATTATGTAAACTAGTAGTGTTTCCGGACACGTTGCGCCAAGGAGCTGACACCAAAATTTCCGCTACAATCCCAAATGTCAAACGGGGGCCCTTGCATAGATACGTCACAAATGTTATCACCTTGATTTTTACATTTATAAACAAAAATACGGACACAAAAAAACTAAATCAATAGCATATATACACTTATTATGAAGAATCAAAACAAATAATTATGGTGTATATCCTTAATCAAATAAAGAGTTTGAATAAGTTTTTTTAACAAATTTCAATACTAAGGGCTTAAAAATTTATTGTTATATAAGAGCATCCAAATATTTCCAAAAAAAATAAATGTCACAAAACTACCATCTCAAGAAGGACATAACGTTCATGAAGAGGCATTAAAATTTTATAACTCCCTGTTGTCACAAAACTACCGTCTTAAGAAGAACATAACGTTATGTTTGTGAAGGTGCGGGGAAAAGATACTTAATGATTAGCAGTTAATAGTCATTGGAATCAATATACAAATTTAGAAGAAATGTTTTTCATGAAACAACAATTTATATTTTCAATATTAACAATCCCACACATCAACATCCTACAAAAAGAAATAAAAAACTATAAAAACAAACCGTTATTGTTAGTATAAAATCACTCAAAGAAACTGTTTAAACAGGATAGCATAAATTGAATTTTATAATCAATTGCTATATAATTATAACATATAAAATCTTTTATAATACTTGAAATTACATTTTGATCACTGGTAAGAATCCTTTTTATGAAGCATCGATCTATTAACATTTTAATAACAATGACATAAGTTTCATATCAAGGACATCTTCATCTTCGATCATTCAAAGATCAACTTGTAGAGTCAATGAAGAACGCGTTTGACCGAGAATTCATTCAAACAAAATTAAAGATTAAATCTAGATTAAAAATTCCAATATTTAAAGTCCACATTTAATTATGTATTAATATATTTGAAGAAGTCGAAGTCGATTTGGTGGTCCAACAGAAGAATGAGCGAGAGAATAAACGGTGATTAAGAAAGTTTCCACCATCGTCGGTCAATGCCCACCGATTTACTCACCATTGAGTTGTTAAACTTTGAACTTTGAAGAAAGAGAGAGAGTATCACAGGCAAAAATGAGAAAGAGATTCTGCATATGACTATACGTATATAGTATACTTGGGTCATCAAATCACATCACTAAAACAAACATACATACATGCATTTTCAAATGAGACGATTCGATCGAGATAATTAATAATTTAAACAACATCAACTGCTTAAAAGGGAAATATATATATATATTATATAAACAACATACATGCATGCACGCATATCTTGATACTAGTATATATATCTTGCTATTCAAAAGATATATAAACAAACAAACAAACAAACAAACAAACCCAGTATATCCCACTCAAGAGCAGGGTCTGGGGAGGGTAGGTGTAGGCGAGTCTTTCCTCTATCTTGTTAGGTAGAGAGACCGCTTCCAAAGAGACCCCCGACTCGGTAGCAAAAGGCATACAAATATCAAGACAACAAACACTAAATCATCCAACACATAGCATACAGAATACCAAAAAAGCCATATC
>BJCN01327740.1:0-11152 GCA_018326445.1 Flaveria brownii
CCTGCTGAATTTGACCCATTTGACCAGAATATAAAGCTCCAACTTTATGACCCGTGACCCGTCAAGATTAATCCAACATTATGTACTGTGATTTAAACACATTGTACAAGCAGCAAGACATTACTTAGGCATCATTTAAGCAGTTCTCTGTTTGAATTATTCTTCCGTCTCTCTTTCTTATCTCTCTCTTCACCTGTTCTTAAGGTATTATTGTTGCATGTCTGATTTCAGGTTCTATAGCTTGCGATTTTGTAATGCTTTGGGTTTACAAGGGTGTGATTTAGTATGTTTATGTCTTGTCTGTTGGCTTTTATGTGAGATGCTCTGTTTTTGCAATTTCTTTGGGCAGGTTAAGAAGTTGGAATGAAATCAGTGAAATGAGTTGTTGGATGTTTTTTTACAACTGTTAGGTGCTTGATTTCCTATGCATGTGTGTTTTTTTGGTGATTATAAGGAATCTTGACCATTATTAGTACAAGAAAACAAGCTCATGTAGTTTATTTGGCGGTTTTGTTTCTAATTGTTTTGAACTCTGAATTTGATTCTTTATTTATATTGTTACTGGTTCAATTTTGGAAGCTTCTTGCTTTTGGACGTCATAAGATGTGGTGTTGATGTTTTGTCACTTTTTGTTTGGTTGGATTTCTTTGTTGATGTATTTTGGTGCTTATATTAATTTGTTTGTTTCATTTTGCCTACGTCAAGGTTTTTTTAGATATGGGTGGGGTGATGGGTCAACATGGGTAATGGATAGTGTTGTAAGTAGGTAATCTTTATATTCTTTTTGTTTGATTTGATATCCTTTGTTGATGTATTTGGTGCTGATATTGCCTGATGTGTTTCATATTGCCTTATGTGTTTCATATTGCCTGATGTGTTTCATATTGCCTGATGTGTTTCATATTGCCTGTGTTAAGGATTTTTTAGATATGGGTTGGTGATGGGTCAATACGAGCACTGATTAGTTAATTAGCTACGTCGCAATCCCTAACGTGATTCATTTTTTTTCCTTTGGAATACTTACTTCACAACTATTTTAATGAATGCATCAGTTTGTTACTTTATATTGGTATTATGACAATGTTGTTATCCATAGTTAGCAATGGGTTTACAAAGATGAATAACCTGATTTGTTTAAGTAAAGGAAACAGTATGTAGATAGTGGTGGGTCTAATGGTTCTATAGTCACAAGATAACATTTTAAACAACTATTTATTTCGTGTTAGTAAGTTCACAGTTCTTTTTATAATAGTTATGCATGTTCGGGTTCATGACCTGTTTTGCTAAACCTTTAATGAGCTATATTTGCAACATACTTAATCATCTTTTTTATGTGACTTGGTGTATTTAACTGTGTGCACAGGGGGAAATCTAAGGTTTTGTATTTTACTTTAGTTGATATTTTTTGTTTGGTTTGAGGTTGTATGAATTCTTATTAATGTACTTATTTAATCTTTGCAGCCAACTTTTAACGAATTGGATCCTCACTTTTGGTCAAGTTAGCTTATTTAAGAATTATGTCAAGACTTTATTCTTTGTTTTATATGATCAGAATTAATGAGCATATCCTTGCAAAGAAGGATAGAAACATTAGCCATGTTCTTTCACTCATATCACTGGAGGAAACTTTTTAAACTTTCTTTTTCATGTAGTCATATGACTGAATACTTTTCAGTTCAAACTTATTTTCAGTCTCTATATGTGACAGTTTGTTCTTTGAATTATATGTATTTGTGTTGCTGGTCTTGCTTATTGACTATAGATATCTTGATATATAAGCAGCTCTACAGGTAAGTCTTTGTGATGATTATGTCTTTGTGTTTCCCTTTAGAGTGTTTTTAGGAGTTTTGCTAGAAATTGTTGTTTGCAAGCGTTGTTTGATACTTACCGGCTAAAAAATATATACTTTTAGCATCTTTTGTTCTGACTTTTAGTTACATTAAGTCTTTGGTAGGTTTGCTACTCTTATGCTCTAGCATTGCTCTTAGGTGGAATAGATGGCTTTTTCTTTTTATTGTCTTTTTTAGTTGCATCCAATCACTGTTATATGCTCAAATATTATGCCTTCTTCACGTTCCTCTTCTAAACGTAGAGCGGGTAATTTGGGTTGTGTTGGTGAGTCTTCGTCTTCCTATGCTAAGAATAATGGTAGGCCATCCGTAAAGCAGTGTCATTCACATAGGCTATCGCAACTTCTTGAATCTCTCTCAGGTGAAACATCTAATCCTAATGCGTTGTCATCTCAAGCTTTGTTGGGCCAACATGCGATATTATCCTCTGAGTATCTTGATTACAGCGATTGTGAGCATGTCTGTGAGTATTATGGAGCGTTGTTTTGGTTTGATGAGAGAGTCATCTCTTACCCTCGATATCTTAGGCCTAAATACAATACATGTTGTAAAGGTGACGCGATCCGTTTACCATTTCCCCTTGAACCTCCTGCTGCTATAAATGAACTTTTTGTAGATGCTCAGTTTTTAAAAAAACATGAGTGCTTACAATAGCATGTTTTCTATGACTTTCTTCGGGGGCACATGTAGATGATATGATAAATCACAATCAAGGCCCATATGTTTTCAAAGTTTCTGGTCAGATTTCACATTGGTTGGGTTCACTCTGTCCTCCATGTAACGAGAAGCCAAGATTCCTCCGAATATACATATATGATACAAATAATGAGATTACGAATAGGCTGTGATTTTTCTCTGCAGATACTGGCTCATGTCTTTCCTCGAATGTCGTATCCATAATCAGCAAAACCTCAAGGGCGTGCAATGAGTATGTGCGCCTTTTTAGGAGTGCAATAGATTTGTGTAAAGAATCTAATCTCCATTGTTTTAGTATTAAGCTTTATAGTGGGGTTAACCAGAGAATCTATGAGCCCCTTCTCAAGGAACTCTAAGAGCTATTATTCGTGATAATAAGCCAAATGCATCAGATTATGATATCATCATTCATAGTAAAGATGATACTCCACATAGAGTAAGCAAGTTGCATCCCTCATACATGCCATTATAATATCCATTGCTTTTTCCTTTTGGTGAGCAAGGGTAGTCTCCTAATCTACATTTGTATTCAAATGTAGGTTCCAAAGACAAGAATATGACTATGAATATGACTATAGTTACCAAATTCATGATAGGCAAAATGTTTATGCGTTACTATTAAAAGGTGGTCTCCTATTTTAACAATACTTGGTAGATGCGTACATTAGCATTGAGCAATATCGATTAGACTATATTCTTGAAAATCAAAATGCTTTTCGTTTTGAATATCTCCGTGGTGTCCATGATGCCATCTCTAGAGGTGAAACCCAGGGTCGTGAGGTTGGCAAGCGAATTGTACCGCCCTCTTCATTTACTAGTGGCCCTAGGTGCATGTTAGCATAAACACAAATATTAAATCTTAGTTTATTTCATATTCCAGGACATAAGTAACTATATAAATTGCAGGCATTAGTGACACCAAAAGAATCCGATACCCTGATTACCAACCGACAACAGACGAACCAATAGCAAATGAAGAACCAAAGAATCAAAATCTGGACTAAATGAAGCAATTTAGAATTTTGGATAATGGACTTAAAATGAAAAATAGGCACCCTCAGAACCATTTATGAAGTATATTTTTCACACAAGATCTATCCCATGGAAATCTTTTGAACATAAACTTTTGCCGCACCAGGAAGTAAATTCATGTCACTTCGATCATTGACATATAGCCCTTACATGGTCAAATTTTGTAAATGTTAATGCAACTGAATCATTACCATATAGCCCTTGGATAGGCACATTTTGTAAATGCTAAATGTTTCATATGGTCTAGAAACTGCATTTACAAAACCAAAATACCATGGCGCAACGCGCCAGGCGCACCATATAGTTATGAATAAAAAAGAAACAAGCATAGTATAATAACACTTTTCATAGTTAATTAGGAATCCTACAAAGAAATATTAGTCGCCGGAAACCACAAGTCGACGGGTTGCCCAACATGAATTAAGTTTTGCATACCTTATGCAAAATTTAACTAAGCCGTAGGTACTCGTACGCATTTGGAACAACTCTAATTGTGTGTCTTTTGCATTTGGCTAACTAAGGTACGGATTTGGGTTCTTTTTTATCCTAGTATCAATTATGTTTATGTTACTTTGGAATATGAATTTTTGGTACTTCTCTTTTTACATTCAACACTGCTTCCGTTGATACGACCCATTTAGTCTTTGCGCATTTATATGTCGTCTTGATTATTATTTGTTCTGTTATGCTCCGACCTGTTTGGAATATTAGTCCTGTTATTGAGACTTGTAGCATGCATAGATTTTATAATACTATACTCATTATTGCCTTTTCTTGTACTTTTATAAAATGAAGGTTTATAATACTACTCGTTTGGAATATTAGTAACCAACTTCATCACTGCCTTCTTGTGACACATCGATTGGGTGTCCACCCTAGCTTTGAGTTAACTATTTCAGAGCTCTATCCCTTTCTTTCTCCCAACACCATTTAACCGGGTTTAGTTTTCCTCTCACCCGAAAGGTGGCTAACTCCTTGGTCTTACGAGCTGCTTACGCTAACTCAAGCGGGTATCAAGATGGACATCTTCCGCGGTAGAATCGAGCGGTGCCATTCAGTGACTACATACAAGTTCGTTGACTGCATAAGGGTGATCCATCTTGATGACGAATTCCACGATAACAAAAATTAGAAATGAATCGTTCGATGTCCGCTCGTTCTCCCCTCTTCAATTACCAATGAACAACATCATCTTGACCTATCATTTGTTTAATTTGGTCGATCTGATACTTAGTTAATTCTGCTCTGACCTATTTGGAATATTAGTTATACTAGCATGTCTGACATGTCATTGTGGTTTCAGCGGCATGACACTTTTTGTGATGGTATTTATATAAAGGTCACAACGTCTCCGTTAACACGTCAATACTTGAGTAGTACTTTAGCCAACTTTACACGGGAGGCATATGGATCGATCCTAGCTCAGTTCAATTCTGATCGGTTTAGCGGCATGGAACCATGTGTGTACGCTCCACACACCATCTAATTTTAGTGATGGTCTAGCTAACTATGCACCCTTGAAATCAATTTCGGCTCTAGGTACTTTCTTACTTTACACGACTTATTTATTTATTTATATGTTTTGTTGTATAGATCAGTATAGTATCATATTTCAGTACTAATTTATATCAATATTTGTTACCAGTAGTATGTTCAGTTTCGTTCCTATTATTAGTAATATGTTTAGTTCAATATCATATTAGTATTATATGTTTAGAATTAGAATTTGATACCTATCACTACTATTGTTCTTTCTGATATTGAGCAATATTGGCTCGACCATTCTTTTGTTGTGTTTCGTTACTTAGGTGCTAGAAAATCCGGGGATTTAGTGAAGAGAGCTTTGAAGAACAAAGACTTTTTATTTCAATAATTTAATGAACATTTATAAAGGTTTGTTTTGAATTATTGATTAATTGAATTATTAAGGATGAATGGTTATAAAACTTTAGACCTTTCCTTTATTGTCATGAAATTGTTTTTGGTTTGAAATCTTTAAGAGTAACATCTAAGCCTTTCCAGGTTAAGGTGTTATATTATTACCAAAAAGGATCATTAAAAATACAAAAATACATAGGTAATGTTTTACTCCTATTGTAAACCATCAAATTTCAGTATTCAGCCATAAGCTTGGAGAAAAAAGATTCTGTTTTCATTAGGTCCAAAAGAAAAAGGTCAAACAAGTTTAAAACTAGCCCACAGTGTATTTAAATCTACACGACCTCCTAAACTGCAACAAAAAAAAGTCAAACATATTAAAAGTCGCCCACAATGTAGTTTAAAAATCTATTCGACCTCCTAAATTGTTTTGTTGTAATGATTATCATATAAAAGAGCAGAGAAAAATTGTTCGTATGTAACAACAAACCCAAGTACATGACTCGCCTGTTTTGTCATCTTTAGATCGATTCTATTTAAAATGCACTAAAATAATTTAATCCATTAATGTTGGAGCCGCAACATACCGAAAGAGAGAACCATGACCTTGTCATTTTCTATAACTGTTGGAACTCTATGAGCCACAGTTATGATAGTGCAACTGAAGAATTCTTCTCTTATGATTCTTTGAAGAATACATTGGTTGCTGAATCAATGGACGCGGTTGCTTCATCAAGCACTAGGATTTTGTTTCTCCTAAGCAACACTCTTCCTAAACAGAATGTCTTTGTCCAGCACTCCAATTCTCTCCTTCACCACTTACTAACAAAGAAGTAGCAATCAAATTCATATTTGATTTTGTTAACAAAGAAGTAGGAATCATAAAATCGACCAACCTGATGAATCTAGCAGATTTGGAAGACAACTGATGGTACTTTTTAGCTGACACTTCTCCAATGCCTGGAAATTCATTTAACGCATACATGTTATTACATAAAGACCGTAAAGATAAAGGTTTCAAGTAGGTTGGGTAACGAGTCAAAACGGGTAATTTTTATCTAGGTAAAAACATGTAGGGTAGGTGTAGTTGGCAAAAACACTTTTGGTTGAACTTTCTTTTATTTATTTATAAATAATAATTGTTACAAATATTACTACAAAAATGAGATAATCTGATGTGACTGATTTAGTATGAGCTAATATTTAAAATTAAATAATTAGAGTCTTTCTTAGTTGTATTACATTCCGAGGACTTTCGACCCATTTGACTGGATTCCTTCAAAGCTAGTATTTTTAGTTTTATCAGTATTATTTGTTAAAGAAACACAACCCAAGTAGACTCATTTAAGTACGGGTCTAAATTGCATCTCTAGTATAGATTTATGAAGATTAGAATAGATTAGAATAGATATTTTTGTTACCTTCCATATCTCATCATCAGAATGAAGTCCAAGTGGGTCCAAATTTGTTCGAATACTGCCCCTGAAAAGAGTGGGTTTTTGTGGGATGACACTTAATTTCATCCTTAGATCTTTAAGTCCAATAGTGCAAATATTTAATCCATCGATTAGAATTCTCCCGCTATCAGGTTCGACCAAATGGAATAATGCTGTTAGTAGTGTGGTTTTGCCACTTCCAGTCCTTCCAACAATGCCTACTCGAGTCCCTTATTTAAATGCACAAGTGATACCTTTGAGAACTAGCGACGTGTTTGGATGATATCTCAACTGTAATCACAACCACATGACAATTAAGTAAGATGTTAGTGGGCAAGATGGACGGGTTAGGTAATGGCCAAATGGGTTCATATTTTTAGTTACAGGTTAAAATGGATTAACCTAGAACTGCTTTGTCTACTTTTGAGGAAAATATTCTATGCATGCATTAACTATCATTTCAGAAACTATATCATTACATTGATAATATGAATATAAGAATAAAAGTATTTAGGAGATTTTATGCACAAAATGGGAAGAAGTAATGTGTTAATTATGATTACAAAAACTATATCATTACGACAATAGTTTAAATATTTTAAAAAAACATTTAGAAAGTAGTTTGCATTAATAGTAGACCTTAAGCGGCTTAAACCCTTCGAGCCATCCGCTCATTCTTACACGCTCCCTTTTAGCTATTTTCTAGTCTACATGTTTGAAACAAAACACGACATAAATGGACCCATAATAGATTTTGGGCTGTTTGATCCATTATTGGATTATTATCCATTTTATTATAACTAACTTGCTTGATTTGACCCATTTTTAAATAAAAACAACCTGCATCAACATACCATAAGCAAATTGGTCAAAATTTCCAACTCTAATAAGATCTTTAAGTACTATAGTTTCATAAGCAAGGGCAACATAATCTTAATGCACTTCTTCACCACTAAATCTAATATAAATATGCTTTTACCTTTAGATCCTCAAATTGTATCTTTCCCTTAGACGGCCAAGATGATGATGGTCTATTGTGCTCGATAATTGCAGGTTGCTCAGGTGGAATATTCATAAACTGTTTGGTTCTTTCCACTGATATGATGTAATTTGCTAAACTACAATACCATCTAGTAAAGAACACTTGTGAACCCGATAACGCCAATGCATAAGATAGAGAGAGACCAACCAACCCTATACAAAGATCGGGTTTATTGCATATAAAATACTTAAAATATTAGTGTTTAAAGTAGCCACTTTCAAAGCTTACCCAAAAGATGTAAAAACAAGTGTTAAATGCACCAAAATGTATCAAACTTGGTACATATTTGAAATGTGAGTATGGAATCTAAGAAGTTTAATTATGTAATAACTTTTAGATCTTAAACTTTGATGTGTAGATACCTTTCAATTTTTAGTTTGTTTTTTACTATTTAATGCAACCAACTACATCATTTTTACCATTTGACTTGGCAAAATAAAAACGGCAAAAATATACCTAAAATACATAATAAAGGTATGTTTTGATAGTTTGATACATCAAGTTGTGAAGTTCGCTACATACAGTTCATATAGTAACATGTCTGATACATTTTGGTGTAGTTAAATCCATAAAAAGTTTTAAAGTTGGATGCATTTTCATGTATAAAATTTTAAAGTTGGTTACATTAAACATAGGTTTTTAAAGTTAATTATACTAGAAAGAAAGTTGCAGAAACTTAGTTTTGAAATTATATTTAATTAACACACTTTAAAAAATTGGACTAAAATTGTTTTAGGTCAACCTAGCTTGTTTTGACCGTTGCCCAACCGGCTTGACCTGCCACCTCTGGATACGGCAAACATACCTGAAGATACGACGCCTTTTCGAGTGAAAACCAGGAGAAAACCAGTTGTGATTAGGGTTAAGTTTGAAAAAGTTTCTATTCTCAAAATCAACCATTCTAATGTTGCATTTGAGAAAATCAAAGTACTTGAATCTCTATCCACCAACTTTAGGTATTCTTTAAAAAATCTATCTTGCATTTTAAAGGCTCTTATTGTTACAACTCCAAGTGATGTTTCGAAGGCATAATTCATCACAGGTGCTTTTGTGGTTCCATTGATTCTCATTAGTTCTCTTGCAGTTGGCTGATAATATCCCTGAAATTTAAAAACGATGTTAGGCTGGCACACCGGCCTAATTATCAACTTGTGGAACGGTACGAAATCAAACTGGTACTAAAAATTTGTTGATATTAGTTGTGGGTTATTGTAATTATCTTTACCATAAGTAATATATATAATTTGATAAGATTTCCTCTGTAATCATCCTTATTTTATTTCTATATATGTTGGATTAAATATAATACTACATAGTATGTTATGGAGTTTTCATTAAATTATAACATGAACTAGAATTAAACTTTGGCCTTGTGATTTTAGCCTTATTCTTTTTTTTTTTACCAAAGTGACGTCGGTTTAGCAAATTACAAAGTAATCATATATAATTTTTAACATTTGTATTAACAGATAATCAATAATCATGTAATATTTAATATTTGTAGCAATGAATAATCAGGATTCACCTGTACGTATTTGAAGGCCATAGTGGCAAAGATGGCTACAATGAGAACTCGCCAAGTCACTGAAGCCATAATACCAATTGTGACAAGTAATTCGATACCAGTTGTAACAAAGGCAATTGAAAATGGAATGTCAAAATCAATTACACTCAAATCAGATGAGACCTGCATGAACAACAGATTAGTGACGAAAAGTGTTTTACTGCACACAACTACCCTTCTCTTTTTACATATCAGATGATACAGAAAAATGAACTCTTTATTTTTGTGTGTAACCATGAGAACCCATGACTGGAAAACTCACAGAATCCAGCCAATACCCTGCTAGCCAATATGATAAAATAAAACTCAACTTCCACTACACTGGTGGAATCTAGATTCGAACATGAGGGAAATGGACTCTTACGCTTGTTAGAATTCGTCCAATGGGAGTAGAGTCAAAGAAGACCATGGGAGCAGTGAAAATCGAATCTGTAAACTTATGAAAAAATGATTTAGAAGCTTTTAATCCCAATAGTGCAACAAAAAGTGATCTCAGTGACACAAAGAAGATGCTTGTAGTTGAAATCAAAGTATACACACAAATCAACATGATAGTGGTGATTTCAGTGATTTGAATACCAAAAGCTAGCCAATAACTTGCTGCGACCTGAAGAGCGACAAAGCCTGCATGAGTTATATATAACACATAAAGTAAAAAACCATAGTCCTTCTGAGACGACAACATATTCTAAGAATGTCTTCCAACCAACATTCCCTGTCTCTTTTTGTTCTTCTTCAGTCAATTGTATTTCTAAGCCTGTTGTCGATATCTTTTCCTTGTTGTTCTCTTTAGCGAGCCAACTTTTATTTTCGGCGTTAAGGAGTTCACTTTTATTTTTAGGAGTTGAGGTATCTAAACTTGTGATGACATCTTTATGAGCATTCACAAGCTGGTCGAAAGCTGTCCCCGCCATTAAGAGATCCTTATAGTTTCCTGATTGTGTAACTTGACCATATTGCATAACCTTCAAGGAAACCATCATACACAACTGGTTATATTGATTAAAAAGCCATATATTTCACATATATTCTTCTGAACGTTTAAATATCATATGTATCCTATTAAATCTTGAAATATCATATTTATGCTTTTTAAACATAAGATAATTTCTTGGTTTTGTGAAGTTTTCATGGGCGGTCGCGGCTTGGTCGTCTATGGACTCTAGGGATGGAATATCTTCGAGATCTAATGGCGTTTTGTAACCTTTAGCAAGCAATGGGTTTACCCAAGAAAACAGCAATTTGCTGAAGAATTAATTAGGTTGTTCTAGTTGGCTTGTAGCTTCATGAACCAATAAGGGTTCAGATAAAGTATCATTCCCCCCTGCAAATAGGTTTATTCAAGGTTGAAATCACAGTATTATTGTTCAGATGTTTATTTTAGGAATCAAAAGAATGCATGCATGATCATAGTACTGGACCAGAATTAGATATAACCACTAAACAAATGAGCATCACCTATAGATTATTACTAACGGATTGTACTCTCGAAGATGCATGTACCCAACAAAATCCAGTTTTTTAATTATTTTTTGGATCATTGATCCGTTGTCGCTACTACTCTCACCAGCGCATAAGACCGTAAGTGACTCACTTGTTTTGAGGGCGGACCTTGGCTCAGTGGTAAAAGCTGTTCCTAAGGGATCGAAGGTCT
>BJCN01327741.1:0-11550 GCA_018326445.1 Flaveria brownii
GGTTGAACCATAAGAGACACACCACCTTGGCCTAGTGTTGCATCTAAACAAGCTTCATCTTATGACCCACAGCAGGGTCCTAATTCTTCTCCTTCTGAACCTATAAAGGAAAGGGACCCAACTGACAAGGACAAAGAAGGAAAATATGGTACTCAAGACCAACCTTCTTGGTTAAAATACAAAAAGAAGAAGAGGATGGCCATAAAGAGGGACAAGAAGAATAAGAAAAAGTCCAATGCATCCACCTTTGTACTTCAGGATGGGTCTGAACATCCTAAGGGTGATCAAGAAGAGGCTGGTCAACCAACTCCACTTCATGTAGGGCCTCCCCCTACTAAGAGACCCATCTTATCTTAGGCCTTCGCTACTAACCTAAACAGATGGTATGTCACTAGAGGTCAAAGGGGTCAAGATGTGTACTTCTGGAAAAACATGCTTAACCTTCCTTTGCATGATCTCTAAGACATGAGAATAAACTTTGAGAGTGTGAGGAATCCTGACAACCTGATGATGAAGGGAATGGTTTTGATTCTGATGAAAACTGTCAACAGATGAAGATTAAGACTTAAAGTTATCTTTATGTTTTGGTAGCATCAGCCTAGAGGAGTTTGTAAGAGTTATACATAGAGGCTGATACAGTTAAAGTTCTCGCAGCATGCATATGTGAAGTATAACGAAAGTTACTTCGGAAGATTTGATACAACTCAATGAAAATCACTAAGTATCA
Source organism: Flaveria brownii (assembly GCA_018326445.1). Taxonomy (NCBI): domain Eukaryota; kingdom Viridiplantae; phylum Streptophyta; class Magnoliopsida; order Asterales; family Asteraceae; genus Flaveria; species Flaveria brownii. The sequence continues at coordinate 728 of BJCN01327741.1, forward strand.
AATCTTCCGAAGTCAAAGACGAATTCTTCCGAAGCTAAAGATGAAGTCTTCGGAAGCTTCAAGATAAAGTCTTCTAAAGGCAAGAGACTAATTTATTCCGAAGACAGAGAATACATGCTTTCTCTAACATGCTTTTGACAAAAGCTAAACCACTTTTTCTTGTCGTCTCTTAAAACTTACCAACATATACAAGTTGGTGTAATTTCCATACTTTTGTCAACTGTAGATTAAGGTCTTAAAGTCTGTAAATTTATACCTTTGTACTTTTATCCTTTTTAAAATAGATAAGGATGTGAGTGCGGGATTGGTATTGGTCTCACAACACAAGTTTATCTCACAAAATCACTTGATCTCACTCAGTTTGATGAAGTAGAATCTCTAACTAAGTTCACAAGTAATATAACAAGTTAATAAGAACACAAAGAGCAGAAGGATAAGTTTTTCAAGATACTTAAACATATTACTTCTCAACTTAGTATTACAAGACCCTTATAAGCATAGTTACGGAGTTACAATGAGAAACTATATATACTACTATCTACAGCCGGTTGTACTCAGATAACCAGCTGGAATTTACAACTAGACAAATACTACATTGCTAGAAGTAAAGTATCTAAGATAACATATTATCATAGATTTGTTAGTCATGACAAGTCCATGACTTACCTTTTGTCACCAACTAAGAATGGTAACTATGCTAACTGAGAATGGAGTACAATGGATTAAGTATGGTCAACTACATGGGTGTGGAGAAGCGCCATGCAGTATATTAGAAGTTGCAGCGGATGTCAGACAGAACATACCTATGTCCCGTGGTTCATAGTTAGTTCTTCTAAAGCTAAATCGCTTCAGAAGAATAAGTTCTTCCAAGACCATTTATACTTCGAAAGAATCAACTTCTTCCGAGTCTTATTCAAGTCTTCAAGACTCTATTATTTGAAGACTTTGTCTTGAATCTTCTAAGTTAGTATACTTCTAAAGGAGAACTACTTAGTCTCGGAAGACTGAGTTCTTCAAAAGATCTTTGACTTGTCTTTTGAAGAGCAGCTTTAGCTTTGGAAGACCACTTCAGTTCTACATCATAATTTTCTAAGTGTTGTTTTGTTTGTACTAGCCTCATACGATCCAACAAACTCCCCCTAGGCTGATGCTACCAAAACATCACTTCCTTCTACTCCTCAAAGTCTTCAACACCAGGGAAAGCAGATATTTGTCTGCCTCTTTGTTCTTCCCTAATATGGTGGTGAGGAGCTTGTGTAATTCATTCATAGATAATAAATCCAATGTGTTGCTCTGGATCACATGTACCTTTGCTATGTCCCTCTAAAAAGAGAGTTAGTTGATAGGAAATATAGTCATATTCCCATATAACTATAGATCGAAAGTTGGACCCTCAACCATCTATAGGAATGTTCTTCCTTTTCCTGTTGTACCTTCTTCTTCTTCTTTTGCTCTCCTTTTCAACTCTTCGTAAGTCTTGGCTTTCTTTATAAGCTCAGCAACATGAAGGCTGCTCAAATGATTCCTGATATGAGCAGCAATCTGATAGTTCGAGGGATTGGAGAATGGTTTCTCTGCTAACTCAGCAATATCCAAATCTGCTACATTGTAGCGGAGCTGATATATCAAGTCTGTTCACTTGACCATTATCCCTTTCCGCAGTAAAGCTGTGTCTAGCTTCATCAGGCCTCCACTGCAAAATTTGGCTTCTATGATTGAGGGGCTTAGTTAGCATCTTGTCCCTTTTTCTCGTGTTCAGCAGAGCCACCAGTTTCCTTCTTAACTTCTTCTCTTCTTCTTTAAGTGTTTCTGAGTTTGTTGCAAGAAGTTAGAGAGCTTAGTATAGTGTTCCCCTTATTAGATTAAGGAATGCATCTCTTGTGAGGGAACAGGAAGAGCCATTAATGTATTTCAGCTTAATATACTCTTCCTCACAAGAGATGTCACTCATTGTTGTGCAGCTGGCCAGCTTCCTTTTGATCTCCTAGAACTCTTCTAAGGATAGGGCTTAGATGGTTTAGAAGATGGTTTGGGTAGTGATTGGGTTCGGGGTTGTGTTTTGGGTTTAAGGATAGGTGGTGGTGGTTGTTGAGATATAATGGGTGAGGGTGTAGGTAAGGTTGATGGTGCGGGTTTAGGGGTGTAAGGTTTAGTGGTTGGCTCAGTTTTAATAGGGAAGGGAAAAAGTGGGGGCATAGGTTTTGTAGTTTGTGGTTTGGGTGCTGGTTTAGGCTTAGGAGCTGGTCTGGGTATCATAATTAGAACACTTTGTCTTATAGGTACCTCCTACCTTCATCCTACGCGAATGCTAGCCTTGATGTCACTCACATGTCGTTGTAGGGTCTTCTTAAACATAGGACCAACTTTCCTGCTCGTGAAGGCATGGGCTTTGAGATAAGCTTTCATCTAGTCATTATCTCCCAGCTTTTTTGCAGCAGCAAGTTATGCCTCTTCCTCCTTTTTCCTATTCTCCTTCAGCTTCTCCCTTGCAGCCTTCTTCCTTTCCTTATTAATCTAATCTTACTCTTCAAAGAAAAGAAACCAGATCGTATCACATTAGGTGCTATCTCCTTCTAAGAATAGCCTCTAGTGCAGAGAAATGCTATCCTCTCTATCCTACCTTTCTCCATATCCTCGTCCTTCCTTTTTTCTGTTCCTCCACTATGGCCAACTTGTTTCCTCCTTTTCTTTTTGTAGCAAGGTTGCCTTCTCCATCCTCACAAGCTCATCAAGTGGAAGTAGAACTATTTCTTCATTGTCTACTCCCAGGCTGATTAGCCTATCTATAACCTCTATTCTCCTCTAGTTATTGATACTTTCTTGAGCGGTTGCTGCTGCTTTGCTGCTTGCAGCCAGCAGCTTCCCTGTATCAAGTCTCCCTTTCTTCTTCAGCTTCTCTAACCTTTCCTCCTCTAGAAGCTTTTCAGCAGTGAGCATTCTCTTCCTTTTAGGATCAGAGAAAGATTCAGCCTTTAGAGATTCTGGTTTAGAGGATTGTGGTCGGGGTGGTGGAGGTTGAACTTATGGTGCATGAGAGATAGGAGTTGCAAGGAAGTCCTCACTATCGACCTCAGAAGCCAGGTCAAGAATGGCCTCTGCGATAAACAAAGCATCGGACAAAGAAGACAGTTCTATAATTCCTTCCGCGGCTTGGATTTCTACTTCGGAAGTAATCTGAACTGAACTACCTGCCCCTCATAAGTCGGTTGCTGGGCCATCAGTCTGTGTCTCCCCTTTGAAGTTAATCTTAGGTTCAACAGAGACCTTATGTTGACCAACTTCCACCTCAGAGGTTGGTGGTGCATTCAGCCTTTGAAGCTTTTCAGCTCCAAAGTAGGCAATAGCAATATTAGGTGAGGGTTGTTCAAGTAAGGAGCTTATCAGAAATTGGGTTAAAAATCTGTTAAGCTCGATAAGCATCCTTAGGTTCACTTGAATATTTATAGGAGGGGGTTGAGGAAAGATGGGTGCAGAGAAGAAGAGATAACAAGGTTGGGTTCCATATGTCTTTGTTTCTTTAAATTCTCCCCCTTTTTTGGTTGCATCATCTTAAGAAGTAGATGAGCTAGACGAATAACTCAAAAAAACCTAAGCTTGTACATGCCTAACAGACTTCTCAATCTGTTTCTCAGCTAGTTGAACCTTGAGATTTTCATTCGCAAGTTGCTGAGTGGTTGACCTATCCTCCAAAGTATTAACCTTTGATTCAAGGTTTGAGACTATAAAAAGTAGGTCTCTGATAATGAGTTGCAGACTACCCTCATATCCTTGCTTACTGATGTCTCTTTCAGAGGCATCAATTGGCAAGTTTTTCATAGACTCAGTCATACTAATGTTACCACTATCCTGAGAGGATAATAAAACTCTCTCAGTATTGGCAGTTGAGTCTATATAAGTCACTTCCACTCCAGTTGGACTCACCTTAGTTTGGTCTAGCTAATGTGGGCTAGATATCAGAGGTTCTCTGGGGTTCTGTTGATCTTGAGAGTGGTGTGGTAGATCAATAACATGGCTTGAATGAAACATGATATCCTCATCAGATCAGGTTAAAAGGTCAAGAAAGGGTACAAAGGTTATATCTAATGACACGGGACCTTGGTAAGCACCTAATGGCTCCACTGTAATAGCAGTTGAGCCAATGATGTGGTTATCCCTTTTTGGCTTCTCAGGGGAGTGTTGAGACTCACCCTGAGGGCTTAAGGCTTGGGTTGTGGGCTCATTAGGTTGAGACTAAGGAGACTGAACACTGACATTCAGGTCAATTGAGGAGGATGGTTGGACTTCTGGCTGAGTGGGAGCCCTTGATTCCACTCTAGCCTTTTTGGTTTGAATAGAAGGGACTTGATCAATTAGAGTAGATGGACCAAGGGTTTGTTTGGGGCGTCTTTTGTATATGAATTTGATTAGGTGGGAAGAAGTGATTGGCATTGTAGTGGTGGAGTCTAGTGTGGGTTCATCACCTGCTGGTTCTACGGGGATGTCACCAAGAGCCATTGGCTCAAGCATACCTAGAAAAAGATCAGTGAACCTTCCAGTGAAGTTGGTGGACACCTTCTTTAGAGTCTTGAAGATGCGCAGCCTTATGTGAGGGACCGATAAGACATGGGCAAATTGATGTTTGTCCTAGTCAAGCTCACAGTTGATTATGTGCTAAATATGTGCTGAATGAACTGGGATACATATAGAATGGATCCCTAGTGATATTACCTCTCAGATTGTTCCGCATAAATCTTGAGTAGTTGACATGTAGGTTTTTTACCAACCCATGGACTAGGTAGCCTGGATCATATGGGATTTGATCCCATCCCCTGACTTGTTGGATTGGCTGTTGTAGGACAATGTGTATAAAAAACTTCCAGTTGTAGGAGAAATTAAACATGTACATCGTAGATTTGCTAACATGGCCGCCATATCCCATCTGAGTGTAGGTATCATCCAGCTCAGACTTGGGAAATTCGGTAGGGGCTCCTTCATCATGGAGTTCCAGATACTCCTTGATGGTTGTTTCACTAATGATAATCTCCTGTCCGTAGATCCTTGATCTGATGACCCTTTCATCATTGATCATCTCGCTTCGACCATTGGCCCAGAATTCGGCCATGTGGGTTGAGTAGAAGGTGGGGTTAACAGTAAGGGTAGTGAAGTATACGGATTATGATAAAAATTGAATGATAGGGGCAAAATCGACATCCTTTGAAGAATCAAGGATGGTGCGACTTGGTTGTGTTGGGGGTTTAAGGCCATTTTTCTGAAAGTACTATCTGATTGAAGGAATTGAGAGTGAATGGAGAAGATGATGGAAATTTTAGGGCTTTTGAAGTGGTAAAGAAAGTAAAGAAATAGAGTAGGAAGTTTTTTAAATAGGGGGTAAAAACCAAACCGATATGGTGAAAGGACAGTTTAGGTTTTGATTAGACAGGGGCAGTAAGATAAACAATTTAAAATATTCGACAATCATCAATAAAATCTTAACATTTAAAGAGTGGCTCCCAAAGATATCCGAAACACAGTAAAGGTTTTCTTCTGAAGGTAAAATTGCTTCCAAGAGAAAAAAGTTGTGTTTCTCAGTAATGTCTTCCGAAGCCACTTTTACTTCCGAAGGCAAACCATGTCTCAAAACCAAGTTTGCAACCAAAAGTAAAGTGTTTTTCTGAGAAATGAAGTTAGTAAGCTTAGGAAGTGGATTTGATCTATGATCAAATTTTCTTCTGAGGATAAAAACTCTTTGGAAGAGAATACTTGTGGAGAGGAATTTGCCTTCAGAAGATAGATAATGATCTCTTCCAAGGGTAAATTTCTCGTCAGAAGAATTTGTACTTAGAAATTTTGAAGAAAATCCTTTTGTAATAGGGCTTAGATAGTATAAAGACAATATAGATAAGACATATTTTTAAAAGGTTTTCAAAAGAGATTGACTAGTCAATGTTAAGCATCCCAATAGTTATAATTAAATACTTAAATATTTATTCATTAAAGGTTTTGGTGAACAATTTATCATACTATACATTTGATATGACATTGACTAGTTTGATTAAGTTTTTATCATGAATATCTCGAATGAAATGGCACCTGAGGTCAATATGCTTTGTCTTCGAGTGCTTGACTGTATTTTCTATGATAGAAATGGCACTCTTGTTGTCTATTTGGATAGGAGTCTCCATGAAGTCAAAACCATAGTCTAATATCTGATTTTGAATCCATAGTAGTTGAGCATAGTAGCTTGCAGCACAATGTATTCAGGAGATGATTCTTCCACCAAAAAAATTGACATCCTGCTGATGTTGATTTTTTATTAATGTTGCAGCCACCATAATACTATAACCATAGAGACTAAAATCCTTATTCTTAGGATACCAAAGACCCAGTGTAGGAGCTCGTTTGAGGTATCTAAGAATTCTCTTGACAACAATCTGGTGTGACACCTTAGGGGCAGCATCATATATTGGACAGATGCAAGTTGCAAACATGATATCAGGCATACTTGCAGTAAGATACATCAGAGTTCCAATAATTACCTTGTACTGATGTTGACCAGTATCCTCCCCCTCGGAATCAGGACAAAGATTTTGAATTCTGGGCACAGATGTCTTGGCTGGTTTACAATCTTTCATCTTAAATCTTTCTAAGATGTCCTTGACATACTTTGATTGATTTATGAAGAACCCTTCTTTCATCTTCTTCATTTGAATCCCATGGAAGAAATTCATCTTCCCCATGGAACTCATCTTAAACTTATTTCTCATGATGCTTTCAAAGTCTTTACATATTTGGTCATTTGAGGAACCAAATATGATGTCATCAACATAGACTTGTACATGCAACATGTCCTTCCCAGACTTCTTTATGAACAATTTCTTGTCTATGGTGCCTTTGGTATAGTTATTCTTTAGAAGAAACTAAGACAGTGCTTCATACCACATCCTAGGTGCCTGATGTAACTCATAAAGAGCTTTATCCAGTTTGTACATATAGTTGGGGTGCTATGGGTCTTCAAATCCAGGTGGCTGACACATATAGACTTCTCTATTGATATCCCCATACAAAAATGCACAATTTGACATAAAGTAAATAGACTGTGAAGTTCTTGGATATTACAAAAGCAAGGAAGATTCGTATAGCCTCAAGTCTTACATCAGGTCCAAAGAAATTAGTGTAATCTATGCCTTCCTCCTGTGTGTATCCTTGAACCACAAGTCTTGCTTAGTTATTGATGATCAAACCTCTATCATATCTTTTGTTTTGAACACCCACTTAGTGCCAATGGGGACTTGGCTAGGTGGTAATGGACACAGGTTCCATATCTTTTATCTTTTGAACTGAAGCAACTCCTCTTGCATTACTTTAATCTAATTATTGTCCTTGAGGGCTTCTTCCACCTTCTTTAGTTCCATCTGAGAGAGAGAGAATGAGTACAAGCAGACATTTTCATTGTGGATCTGACTCCTTGTTTTCACACCTTCTGAGAAATCCCCAATGATATTCTCAACTACATGAGTGTTGTGTATACTGAGCCTAGGAATCACATCTAGTTGCATAGATAGATCCAGGTTAGGGAAGTTTTGCTCAGGATTTTGAACACCATCATCAGCTGAAGTCTCACACTCATTCATTAAGAAATAATTGAATGAATGTGTGATTGCATCAATGGTATTTTGCTATGAAGCAACATCAACAGTTGTATGTTCCTCCAGATCACTATCTTTATCAGGTTGGTGTTTTATGTTGGAGTTGCCAGCTGATGAGTTTTGAGGGTCAGTTGACTGACAACTTGTTGAAGCTCCATTGTTTCCTAAGATGTTCAAGCTTTCAGGACTTCCAGTAGTGGGAGCTTGATCTTCATAAGTTCTTGAAAAAAAAGAATAGGTCTGTGTAACTAAAACAATTGATATTCATAGATGTCACTTTGAGTTCCTGTTCCAGCTGAAACATTCTCATAATATGGTTAGAAAAGTTTGGAAACAGTTTTAAGTCAAAGATATGATCAGGACCATTTTCCTTAACACAAGAAGTGTGCTCATTGACAACAATGTTGTATTATTCCTCAAATTATTTGTTTTTGATGTTATATATTCTATAAGCAATAGAGTTTGAGGAATATCCAACAAAGATAGCATCATCCAACTTTTTAACAAATTTTGCTAAATTCTCTTTTGTGTTAAGTATGGTCCACCTTCTGCCAAAGGACCTAAGAAAGCCAATGAGCGGTGGTCTCTGTTCCATAGCTCATAAGGGGCCTTTCCATGGGGCTTAACAATGAGAACCGTGTTCTACACATAACATGCAGTGCTGACTGCCTCTACCCAAAAAGTTAAAGGCAACTTTGAATCAGCTAACATAGTTCTTGCAGCCTCAATAAGTGTCCAGTTCCTCCTCTCAGCAACACCATTTTGTTGACGAGTTCTAGTAGCACTGTATTGTCTAGAAATCCTTCTAGGTTACAGAATGAGTCAAGAACTTGATTCTTAAACTTAGTCCCTTGGATCATTTCTAATGATTTTTACCTAGTGATCAATTTGATTTTCAATTTTAAGAATAATATATTTTAAAGTTTCAACAGTTTCATCTTTAGTTCTTAAAAAGAATACCATGTAAATCTTGTAAAATCATCAACAATCACAAGGCAATATGATTACCTTTCAATGCTTATTATATGTATGGGACCAAAAAGATCAATATGCAATAAGTGTAATGGGGTTGTGACGAAGTTGACTCATCACCATTAATTAGTTTGTTCAAGGTTTTAAAATAACATGGCACGTTCTTTTATGCCAAAGAGTTGACTCATCACTATTAGCTTTAGAAAAAAAAAGCATGATGCTTCACCTACTGGGGAAGCATTGTTCATATCCAGCTTGTACATATCCTTCTCCTTGGAGATCTAAGAAGCACCAATTCTTGAGGAATTGTCATTCCGGGTTTGAGGATAATACACTCATGTTCTATGAAAAGCATTTGGTGCTTTTGATCATAGAATTAAGAAACACTAAAAAGATTATGTTCGAGCTATTTGACTAAGTTTACTTTGTCAACATTTAACCTACTATTGGATATACTACCTCTACCAAAAATGTATCCTCCGGCTTCACCTATAAACTGAACAGGACCTTCATCAAAATGTTCAAACTGTTGTAGGAGAGACATGTACCCTATCATGTGCTTGGAGCATCCACTGTCCACAATCCAAATATTTCCATTCTTGTCATGTGGATGTCCCTACACATAAGGTGAAATAATTAATTATAATTGGAAACCCAAGCGTTGTTGGTCTTGGGTTCTTCCAATGTAGATGAGATAATTGAACCGAAATGTATGTATGGGGTTCAACTATGGTTTTTGAAGAAGAGGTCTAGGCTGTAGCATCTTTTCTTATCTTCCATTCCATCCTATGGTTGATTAGTGTAGATGAGCCTAAGGAGGCTTGAGTAGCATGACTTGCTTCCAAGGCTTCTTTTTTCTCGGAAGAAGTTGTCACCACCTTTTCTTCTGAAGCAGTCTTCTTTTTAGAAGGTTTCAAAGGATTCATTTTGTTCTTTTGTTTGTTCATTAGCTTGTATACCAAAGCCATTTTCCTTTTGGAAGAATGAGTTTCTTCCAAAAGAAACTTGGCTTTGGAAACAAGCTTTCCTTTCCTTAACACTTGAACCATACGGTAAGGTCCAAATGTGAAACCATTCTTGACTCCTTCTTTCTTAACATTGGTTGCACAATGTGTGCTTGCTGGATTGTAGTAACAATCTTTAGCCATGTGGTTATGTAGTCCACATATTATGCACTCAATGCTATTCTTGATGGGGCATACGGGCTATTGTTTCTTGTACTTCTTTTCTCCTTCAACGGCCTTCCCCTTCAGTTTCTGATCCTTCAGCTGGATAGGAGTGCTGGTACTACACTGTTTTCCTAAATCAGAACTTCCAACCACTTGGAATCCAGCCGAGATGAATACACCTTTTTGCCTTGGGTCTATCTTCAACTTTTACTCAGCCACCTTCTTGGCAGTTTTTCTTGTTGCTCTAGTTTTTTTCATTTTGTTTTTTGGTGGTTAGGGGTTGATCATCAGCGGTGGGGATGAGGTTTTTTACCTTATCCTTCTCGGTGGTAGTTGCCATTGTTGCATCATTCTTCTGCTCATTGGGTAGTGGATCAGGAGTTGGAACCTCTTGCTCCTTAGTACCACATCTTGGCTGTCTAACAAACACATAAGAGTGTGGTAGAGCAATTTCATTTGTTGCCAACCCACTTTTGTTTTAATAACCACCTTTGAGTGGGAGGATGATGCAATGATGGTGTTGAAGTTATGATCTTCAATGGCATACTTCTTTGCTTTAGTCTCAACTATTACTAGCTGGGCTTGAGCCTCAGTCAACTTAGAGATTAAATATTTTATGTGAGCCCTGTAGTTTGAATGTTCATGTCTTAAAGAGGATACAATTTTCTCTAACTCTTCAATTTTGAGTTTGTAGCCAGATTCTTCTCTCTTAAAATTAAATTTTAATATATTTAAGGACTCAATATCATATTTATTTTCCATGCTATAGTCTTGATACATTTTGACCTTAGCAATACAGGCTGGAGTACAAATATTTTCAGATACCTCATTGTCTTCAGTTCAAGCCATGAGACCTTCAGAAGGAGTGACATCTCGCAACATGAATCTCCAATCAACTTCTTGAGCATTAGCTGCGGTCTGTTGTTTAGTGGGTTTGGCTGTAGCTTTCGGGGTAGCAGGATGTTGGGAAGCTTGAGTTACTCCAGGATTGTATCTAGGAGCGTTGCATTCCCTTATAAAGTGACTGAGTTGGTTGCACTAATAGAACTTGGCCTTT
>BJCN01327744.1:8885-21308 GCA_018326445.1 Flaveria brownii
TAAAGGTGTATGCTTTAATGGTGGTAGGATTAGTTTAGATGGAGAAAAAGAAAGGTGAAAGATGATATTTTTATCATTTCACACACACTTAACACCAATAATTAACGTACTTCCGTTTTTAGGACCATCATTGTTACGTTTGTGTAAAGTTTTGGACCAACCTTGTAATTTTATAGAGTTAGAGACCAAAAGTGAAATCAGACCTAACCATAGGGACCACCCATGTAAATAAGTCTTTAAACTCCATTGGAATTCTTTTTTTGAAATGAAAAAACTCCATTGGAATTCATTATATTTTTACTAAAATGTCCCTACCACATATTATCTTTTTCTTGTTCTTCTGTTTCCAGATTTAGTGGGTGTTTGGAAGTGCTTATTTTTATCAACTTTTAACTTTTTAACTTTTAAAAAGTTAAAAAGTCATTTTATAATGTTTGGCAATGTGATTGTTGTGAGAGAATAAGTTAATAAGTCACTCCATACTAACTTATTAACTTATTAAAAAGTCAATAAGTTAATAAGTTGTTTTTTAAAAGCAATTCCAAACATGCCCTTATCATCGACCAGACCCAAATTCATCAGGCATGTTTGGATAAAATTACTTTTTGACTTTTTGACTTTTTGGAGGGGTAAAAAGACCAAAATACCCCTCCAGAAAAGTTAAAAAGTTAAAATTTTTAACTTTTTAACTTTTCTGGAGGGGTATTTTGGTCTTTTTACCCCTCCAAAAAATCAAAAAGTCAAAAAGTTAGCCCATCCAAACATGCACATCATCTCATCATCAATGCTTCTTCCACAAATACGAAGGCAAAGCACAAGACCAAAATCAATACTATTAACAAGCCTGAAATCAAAGCATCCATCAAAAACCATATAAGAACAAGACCTAAATCAAAATCAAATGAATCAAAACCGATCTCGTTATAGATAAAATCGACTTGATTTTAGTCTGATTTTGGCCTTTATCATAGAAACAGCCCGACAATCGCATGATTTGCAGGTTTTATTACGTCGGATGATAAAACTTGGACATTCGATTTTCAAAGACTTGATTCTTCGATGTTATTGTTGATTCTTTGATGTTATTGTTGTTTTGGACCTTTGGTTTCTTTATTTTTTATTTGAAACCTCACTTGTGTATGGAAATGTCGGTCCGTGAAGGAGAAGAAGAACGTGGGATTAGGGTTGGACTTTGGAAAATAGAGGAATGGAAGGTGGGCATATTTGTCTTTTCATCTTTTAAACATTCCAATTCCTCTTATAAAACTACCAACCAAACAACCAACTCAGTTTTTAAATGATTCCAATTAATTCCAATTCCAACCTCACTTCCAATTCCAACCTCAGTTCCAATTCCTTCACATAATACTTCATAAACCAAACGGATCCTAAATGATTCTAAAATACAATAAAGAAAAGGATTATTGGCTTTTAATAATCTTAATTTTCATTTATTAGTTGAGTTTTAACTTAAAATTTTTTTATAGACACTCTTAATTTTATGCTTATTTTACTCTAATGTTCTCTTATTAGCTGAGAGTTAACACCGTTATCATGGTTTAAAAAAAGGTCAAGGCTCGAGGCGAGGCGGTAGGAAAGCGTATATGAGTCGGCGCCTCATAGGGTTCAGATGAGGCGTACGCCTCTTAGGACGAGACGGTTCGAAAAATAGTGAGGCGCTGAGGCGGGAATGAGGTGTAGTTTTGAGTAAACATTGATATTTTGTGCGGTTTTTATCATATTTTTACCATGTTTTGCTGGTAGAATACTAGTATGGTGTCAATTTGATGATAATTATATTATATTATGAATGATGTTTAGGACTGAATATTAGGTCAATAGGTGTCAGACAGACGGATTCTTTAGTGGTGACGACAACGGTGTTTGTCAATAGCCCATCACCGGATGAACCCCTCTCTCTCTCTAAACATGTGAGGAACAACAACATTAAACATAAATCCTCCATCCTCTCTCTCTTTAAAGATGAGGATGAGAACTGCACCTCTAGAAAAATTTTATGATCAAACTCACAACCTTGAAAATACAAATATTTCTTTTGTTTTTTACTAACTTCTCTAATAAAACAAAATAATTTATGTCACATGTAGCTTTTCACACCATTGTGCACATGTTATCTTCTCATATCTATTTTAACACATGTTATTAGCATACTAAATCAACCATTCCATATTGATATTAAATACTAATGGTGTATTTTATATCATTTCTAAATTAGAAAACATGTTTTTAATAAATTAAAAACATGTTTCTTTTTATTAAAAAAACATAACTCTTTTATTTTATACAGATTAGTCATTTGTAATTTCAGTTAAATCTTAACTAAAAAAATCATTTTCAAATTTTAAATATTAATTACTTTATAACCCGTGTATTACACAGTTTTTTAAACCAACAGGATGATAAATACAAAGATTTGTTATAGACACACCCAATTTTTATTAAGACACACTCACTCTCTCTATCTCTATTTATCTCTACTACTATATAATACAAAATCTATGAGTAGATTGGTAATTATTTAATAAAATTATTCTAATTAATACATGAGTTAAAGTATATGATTAAATTCATTATATTAAGTATTACTTTATTTATAATAGTTTAAATTAATATTATATTTATATTTTTTATTTATATCTTTACTATTTAAATTAAGTATATATTATTAACTAAATACTATTTACCAAACAAAAACAACAACAACAACAACAATAATAATAATAATAATAATAATAATAATAATAATAATAATAATAATAATAATAATAATAATAATACAATCAGTATTTAAGGATGATCGGAAAAGAGACTTAGTAGCACCCGTTCACCATGCAAGGCAATTCATTATACACAACATATAGAAAGCAATAATAAATATCTATATTATCTATACTATTTATAAACATTTTAGGATATCAAAATAATAATTTTATCTTGACCTTAAGACATCTATAGGGTTAGTATGGTAATATTGTGATGGATTCTAATTTAATTTTTTAAATCCATATGAATTCATTCAATTTAATAATAATAATAATAACAATAATAATATTAATAATAATACTAATAATAATAATAATAATATTTAAAGTAATTATAATAGTTATTTATAAAATAAAAATTTTTTTAGTAATAAGGTAATACGTAATAATATATAAGTCATCAAAACAAATATAAAAAGAGATATAAAAAGTGACAGAGAGTTTATAATAGTAATAATGTGTAATAATATAAAAATCTATACTATATATAAAGCATATGAAAGAGATATTTTAATATATTATAAAATTAAGAACAATTACTTTACTCAATGCATAAGATACAAACAATTTTGAGAGTAAAATAGTATTTTTTTTAAATTATTTACAGATTACCTATTACAATTAGTTACATAATAACCTTACACTTACTGTAACTTACATAAATTTTTCGAAGGAAAGGGGCATTCGGGAAGCGACTAGTCGCTTCTGGCGAAGCTGCTAGAAGGCCGATCATCATTATCTACACATAAACAAAAAAACTTAATTTGTTTTAAGATTTCAGTTTATATCTTTTAATCCATCATTTTTAAAAACTTTTTAAGACGACAATTATAACCTGTGTATTTTTTAAATGTTTTGATGTAAATTTTTTTCTCCACATATCTATATTTTGTGAGGTACAATAAGTTAATATGTAAATGTACAAGTCGTCATACAAAACCCATTTATTTAGTGTTTTAAAATTTAGCTTAAAAATATAATAGACTTTTATAAAATTATTACAAGAATAACAAAAATTAAGAACATGTATCAGATATAAAATAACGCACCGTCGCATCGTGCGTGCACCATTCTAATACATATAAAAAGAGAGAGAGTATGTATAATCATGATGTACCGATAACCCAGTTAGATTAGATGTGCTAATAGACAATGCCTAAATTATTATATATAGGGTAATTTGCTGGCTTCATAAATAATTTAAAGCATATAAATAACCAAACTCGTGTGCACATTCACGATGCTTTCATTCTCCATCCCTCCTCACAAACCCTTGTTGCAGACAAGGTATGCGAATCTTCATCACTTTTCACATATTTGTATGATACTCTCTTTATCAAATGCATTCGATCAATCAATTTCACATTTTGACAAAATTCGCAGCTACCAGTGATCATCGCAAACGGAAACCTAAGGATTCACCGACCTTGTTCGTCTCGTTACTTGGTTAGTCTCTGAATTCTTCCAATTGCATCTCTAGTTGTGTGATTCTGTTGGTGTTTATGTTTTTTTTCTTTTCTTTTGGGGATTGCTGTTGTTGTTGTTGTTGTTGTTTGATGATGGGATTCAGATCCTCAGAATTGGGGGTTTTTGTGGTGGGGGCAATCGAATAATCGATTGGCTTTTTCGTTTTTATTTTTTGTGCTGATTTGAAGTTTAAGCAATTATGCTTTCGGAAATTTGTTTTGATTTGCTTGGTAATGTGAATATGTGATGAGATGAGATTTCTTAGCGTAATGGTTTAATTTATCACTATGGGCACCTTAACAGACACATTGATTCCTTCAGATGAGCAAATTAAATTCCATTTCATGAAGTTAAAATTCAAAATACACTCAGCAAATAACGAATTAAAGCTGCAAACATGAGCTATTCACCTTATCACTTAACATTATGTAATTATCGTTATCAGTGAAAGTACTTATAACATGTAAACACACATGTATAGATATAATCATATCATAGAAACCTGTAATTGTTGTGATCGATGATTATGAATATGGATTGAATGAAGCTCCACTCTCCGCCGGGGAGGAAGAGGGAAGGAGGGTCGGGTCGGATCCGGGTTGAGTCGTTTTTCTTGGGTTTGAGTGAAGTTGCAGAGAAGTCTATATATAGAGGAAGGAGGAGATGAAATGATGATGGCCTGCAACGTCTTCACATTTTTTTTCTTTTTAACCGACTTTTTCAGTTTTCGGTCCTTATTTTATTCAGATTTGATCAAATAAGTCTCTCGTCCAGTAGAGTTGAATTTGGTGTACGTATAGCTATATGGATAGTTCCCTTCTGGTCTAATGGTATGGGGTGATGGTTTGGGCTTGTGATTAAGGTCTTAGGTTTAAACTTCGCTCAATGGGATCTTCCTATACTCGTAGGTTTTTTCATTGATAGTGTTTCTGAGCGAGTTAGGTCTGCAGCGTCAAAATTAGTATAAATGCAGTGGTAGATCTATGCTATAGAAAGTTTCATCTTGTAATTTTCAAAACTAGTGCCAATTTAACGTTGAGGTAGCTTCTTTTTTGTGTTATTTTAATAATGGAACATTACCATATTACTTGAATTTTAGTACTTATATCTTTAGTTGATCCAAATATATTAGATTTGCATATATTGCTTGGGCTTAGGATGCTTGAGATTTTCTATTTATTTTTTTTGAACGGATTTTTTTTGATATCTAGTTTTCTTTTTTGTGTTATTTTAATAATGGAACATTACCATATTACTTGAATTTTAGCACTTATATTAGTTGATCCAAATATATTAGATTTGTATATATTGCTTGGGCTTAGGATGCTTGAGATTTTCTATTTATTTTTTTTTTAACAGAATTTTTTTTTTGATATCTAGCTTTGGACTCTTAGATGGGATCCTTGCAAGAAAGCTTAAATAGATTCAAGAAGCAACAAGAAAAATGTCAGTCAACTCTTAAGAGCATTGCTGGCTCTAAAACAAGCAGTAAGACAACAACTCCTGCTCCTAGAGTTGCGCCTGCAAGCACATTGGTGAAATCACCTGTTCCTGCTGTTAAATTCTCTAATGACACTGAGAGGTTGCAACATATTAATAATGTAAGGAAGAGCCCCGTAGGAGCTCAAATCAAGCGAGTGATTGATCTACTATTTGAGGTACATACTAATCTCCTTTTATATGTGCTTAATTGGTTATTATCTTTAGTTTTGTAGAATATGCCATGATGGATTTGTTTTTGAGTACCAGATGGATTGAATAGGCAATTTACTGTGTTCCAAAACTAATCGGGACAATTGTGTTTTAAATACATAGAAATAAAGCAGGATGCGGGAATAGTGAGATATAATTGTATTAAATAATACTCTTTCTTTAGTTACCTATAAGTTGTAGTTTCATATACACCCCTAAAAAACTTGCACAGGACCATATTTATCCAACAAGAAAAATTAATATCAAATAGCATTCAAAACATTTAAAATATCATATTTACCCATTTTGTTAACTACAACATACATTATGCCTATCATACACTTCTCCTAAGTCCTAATCATTACACTTTGAACTCTTAAAATCTAAATTATTAAATAAAGGAAAGGTATAGATGTCATGAATTTTTAAATGGATATATTTGATATTATAATATTTTGCTGGGTAAATATTACACTTTAAATAACCTAGTTTTGGTAATGTTTACAGTCAAGACAGTCCTTTACAGCTGAACAAATAAATGAAGCATGTTATGTTGATGTCAAAGGCAACAAGGCAGTGTTTGAAAGTTTGGCAAAGAACCCTAAAGTTACTTATGATGGAAAGCGTTTCTCTTATAAGGTAATCTTAATCTTTTTATGATACCAGTTGTTTATCTTGTGGTGAAAATAAACTTGTATTTTGGTGATGTGGTTTGTTACTTACAGTCAAAGCATAACGTGAGAGACCAGAAAGAACTTCTAAGATTAATAAGGACATTTGCAGAGGGTATTGCTGTTGCTGATCTTAAAGATGCATACCCAACTGTCATGGAAGATTTACAGGTATATTGGCAGTTTTTTTAATATAGTTCTAGGGCATCTGGTTGAATAGGAAACTGATGATTGCTTAGGCCCTGAAAGCCGCACGTCAGATTTGGCTACTATCAAATCTCGACTCACAGGAAGACATAGCGTACCCAAACGATCCTAGAGTCCCCATCAAGGTTGACGATGAACTGAAACAGTTATTCAGGTCAATTGAGTTGCCACGTGACATGCTGGATATTGAGCGGGACCTACAGAAGAATGGGATGAAGCCAGCCACAAACACAGCTAAAAGGAGAGTTATGGCTCAGAATGGTAATATCTTAAACAAACCAAAACAGAAGAAGAAGAAGAAGACCGAGATCAGTAAAAGGACAAAACTCACCAATGCTCATCTTCCTGAGCTCTTCCGAAACCTTAATGGCTAGAAGTTGAAGCTGGAAATAGAAGTTGATCATATTGAATTTTCTTTAAAGTTGTATCCTCTAAAATTGATGGATTAACATCAACATATTTGGTCTCTATGTCTTACTATCCAATATTGTTAGACCTATTCTGGTGTTTTTTTGATACTTGGAACTAGTTTTGATAAACAACATACGGTGCACTTAAAATTATCAAAGGTAATCGACCCTAGAGTGTGATTTGATGTTTCTGCCCTATTGTTTCTTCAATAGTTCAATGTTTCTGCTTAATTGAAATTAGCTAAAGCTGAAGCTTAGCAGATTTCGGTTTGTTGATTTCATTTAGATTTTCAAAACAGAGTTTTAGTTGTGTGATAATTATCGAATTTGGAGATTTTAGTTACCACGTCCGCTACCACGGCTTATATAATTTGAACATGTAATGTTTTAAGCTTCGCAATGCTTGAACCGCCCCGAGCAACTTAGAACATCAACCAAGAGCTCATCTATTCAACGTCGTGTCTTTGTTCAAATTAGTTATTTTACAGGGGGCAAAAGTCAATTCCCAATATTGATATAAGTCACTTTTTTATTCACTTGTTAAAATTCAAAAGCATCATTCTTTGCAAGCCTAATATATTTTCATCTAAGTTTCAATTCCGTTTTTCCAAAAGGTTTCAAACAATCTAAATAAACGGTTACGTATAAGTTCTTTTCTGAACACTCCCATGTAAATTTATATGAAAACGGAAATGGTTTTGAAACAAAACATTTTCTATTTGAACAAATGTAATTATGTAAATATTATTTTTCAGACTCCATTTTATTTTCATTTAAAAAACATACAAGTGTTTTAACGGTTCTGAAAATAAAAACTACACACGTGTATATTCGAGTTAATCATTGCATAAAGTGGGCATGGTGGTGGTGAAAAATAAAGCTATTGGACTTGGTTTACATGCCAAAGTCCAATCAAATTCGCCTTTTAAGAACCTTATTATTGTACAAAAGGATGAACCTAACATTCTATGACCCAGCCCATCTTCAATAATTTGCCCCAAAACAATATACAATTTCACATTTTTAATTTTTAACCTTAATGATTTAATTTCTTGACATGTTACAAGTTTCAAAATTCAAAATGTTGGTTTCTTTGGTTCAGACAGATTTCGTAGTCATTTATATTTGACACGTTGAACTGCTCAGTAGTTAAAAACTTATGTGTCTTCAAGGGGATTTTTTTGTGGTAATGTTATTATTATTACTTTTTATTTATTCAAGTAATCGAGAATTTAAATCCTACAATGTATATGTATAGGCGATCGAGTTGTCGTGGTTGAATCAAAATAAAAAAAAATTAAAGGAATTAAATACCTATAACTAGTACGGTAAGTAAAAGTCGTCATCACAACGAATTGGTGGAAAGTGTAAAGCTTATACTTAAAAAACTAAAATACGGAACAAAAATACGAAGTCAAATATTTTTAGGTTTTTATTTAAAAACAATATGAATTTAAAGCACAAATTAAGAAAGCATCAAACATGATTAAAGATTTTGAAACAACAATGAAAAAGGCAATCATTTTCAATTTCAAGTTCAAAGATCCACAATAGATTTAATAAGAATTGATTAAAAGTCACATATACATGACTTAGTAAAATAGTTCAATTAAAATGATACTTGTAAAACAAACTTTTAAGATTCGCTTACTCACACAATTACCAGTCCATATATATCAAGTATTCACATACACACATCAAACTGCTCACGATGCAAGAAAACAGAATGCGAATGATAGAATACAAATCCGTAAACATAAACGAATCGTTGAACATTAATCAAAACATACAATTGAATTCTGGTGTCAACAACAAAAACAAACCAAAAACCCAATTTAAACTAAGCCTATTGCTTCACTTACAAAAACTATCCACTCGAAAACGATCATGAACGGTTTAGCCGCTCATCGACATGATTCAATCTTCAAGGTTGAATTGATGTTGTTGGAGCTTGTCTTGGGTGAATTCATGGTGAAAAGAACACTACAAAACACCTTAGAATTGTCCAAAAATCGCATGTGTGAAGGTTGGGTCGAAACCCAAAGTTTTATCCTTAAATAATGTAGAAAACCCAAAAATTCGGGGGCTGATTGAGGGGCAGCGCATAGCTCGCTGGTGTCAGAGCACTAGGCGCCGGGTCTCTACTTAAACTCAGTTTTTCCATTGCAATGCGCTAGTTAATGTGCCGGTGTCAGAACACTATGCGATGGAACCTCGTTTTTGACCTTTTTAATCCCAATTTTTCCGTCTTCGCTTGTACGAACATCCTTGGTTCCATTGATCTTTCAAGCATACATTGATCTTATTAATCACTCAGTTTTTTCCATTGCAATGTGCTAGTTAATGTGGTGGTGTCAGAACACTATACGCTGAAACCTCGTTTTTGACCTTTTTAATCCCAACTTTTTCGTCTTCGCTTGTACAAACATCCTTGGTTCCATTGATCTTTCAAGCATACATTAAGACATTCAAATTATGCTCTTTAAACTCTAAATCCCTGTAACACAAACACATCTGAAAGTATTCTCATTTTATATTCATAAACATATAAAAGGAAAAAATTAACTATGCTTAGTACTAAACAAATAACACCAGAATGTAGATTATTAGTTGTTTTAAAAAAAAAGTTTTACAGATTTATTTTTTTAAACATGTATAACTAGGTGATGTAATGAAATGAATATAATTAAAAACAACAAATACCATATTAATGAGTAAATGTAGCAGGTTAAATGGACAAGTTATAACAGGTAACATGACATATTTGCATATTAAGCAAATGGTTTATATAGCGAATACAAGAAGTGCACTTTGTTTTTTTAGTTTTACTTTCTATAAAATTTCACAAATGGCTTCTATATGTATGTGAACGGATGTACGATACATAATCAATTTAAGTATAAACTATCACAACAAAATAAACTCTTTTCTATTTCTTTAAACGTGCACACTTTCAAAGCATCTATTTTTCTCCTCCACACCTCCACTAGCTAATATGATTATTTTTCATCTAGAAATTAAGCAAGAATGTTTATGAGATTATCGCAATTTTATACTTAAAATTGACTTATATTAACATGTCCCGATACATATGTACCCTCAACCGTTCACGCTATAAACGTTGTTGGTGTGATAGTCCGGTCATGAAAAAAGGTTGATCGATCTAAAACTTAAGGTTGGGTTTGGTTAAATAGTGTTGCGCATGCGGATCACAAGGGTCATGTCAGGGTGAGACCATGTTATGTGTTGTGGTTTGGTCCCATCTTTTACTAGATTTAGCAACCATCATATACACCTTCCACTAAGACCCCCACTTTTATTCTTCTAGTACTTGTCACACCACACAAAAATATTTCTATGGTGTTAATGTTTTGTGGAAAATAGTTTTTTTTTAGTTTTTTTTCATAACAACGTAATGTATTTCTATATTTCGAATATATTGTTAAGATGTGATAACTTATAACTATGTTTTGAGGTAAATTTAATTCATAAGCAAGTATCTCTAATGCACAATCCAAACCCATGGTTAAATATAATATGTGTTAATTTTTTTCACATCTTTCACATCATTGTAACTTTTTTCAAAATTTTGGATATATCGTTACGACTTGTTATTTCTATCTTTGTTTTAATACAAATTTATAACCTACAAATTAATGACTATTTTTATGAATGATAGTTTTTCCTATATATAATTCTTAGAAGATCATAACTCAAGAAATTAATACAGGCATTTTGGCAGTGATAAGTGCTGCATTACAATGGCAGCAATGATGTATAAGTGTACTCCAAACTTCTGTCTTTTATTACAACTTTTAGTACAACAAATTGCCATTTTGATGGATGCATAACAAAGGTGCGGTCTCTGAACCGTCACAAAAGACGGGTGATATTACTTGTAACTTTTAGCTGATTCAGATTTTTTCCCCAATACAATAAGTGCAAAGGGCATTTTGGTCTTTTGACTAACCTAATATACATAAAATCTAAAAAAATGAATGATAATAACTTCACAATATGTTTATTGCCATGGTGTAAACAAACCAATTTGATTATGATCTCCTTAAAATCGCCTATTAAAGGTTGAGGAAGGAATATTACTGACAAGTGGATGAACAATTTAGAAGCATGTGAAAAATGTGGGGTCGAATAAGCTTGATTTAAAGAGTTAAAGGGGTTGAAGTGGATTTTTATCACACTATTCGTATATAGATATAGTGGTAGATGTCATGTCATGTGTACCGAGTGTTTGCTAATTTAGAATCTTGTTCATTTAGAATTTACTTACTTATTATTTAATCGACTTTAGTAAACCCGTGTATTACACAAATTGAATAAATAAAATATTAAATAAAATAAAAATTATTAATTATAAAACGATAGACTAAGACATGATAAGATTGAAATTATGTATTAATAATAACTATACGTAATAAAACAACAATATGAACTTTTTAATTTTTTTTTCAAAGATAAATTAAATATTTTGTTTTAAAATAACGTTCTAGAAATTTTTCATTTTTAAAAGATTCCTTACTATAATTCCCTATTTTAGTTTTTTTTATTGTATAATTTTTTTTAAAAATATTACATAAAAATAGTTTGTATTTTTTAGAAAAAAATTATTTTTATAAAAAGTTATCTCGATAGAAATAACATTAATAGAAGTTGTCTTAATTTATTAAAAACTAATTATAATGTAATAATAAATAAATAATATTATTAGTAATTAATGTGGTTATTTAATAAGAGAGAGAAGCGAGAAAATTTTGATTATAATGAATGTGATTCTGATACGTGTCACCCCATTTACCCATTCATTAGAGTACTAGCTTTAGAAAACCCGTGTAATACACGGGTTGAATAAATAAAATATTAATATAATAAAATTTATGAAAAATAAAATGATATTTCAAGATATGATATGAATGAAATTACGTATGAGTAAGTATTATAAGTAATAAAACAGTGATATCAACCCTTTTCAACTTTGTTTTTAATTTTTTTCAAAAAAATAGCATTTTGTTTTAAAACAAACTGTATAAAAATATTATTTTTTAAAATATTTCATTATCACAACTCCTAAATTAAATTATTTTTGGTTTTTAAATAATTTACTTTTTAAAAACACTAATTTTATAATACATCATATTTTTAAAAAAGTTTGATATTTTAGAAAAAATATTATTTATA
>BJCN01327750.1:0-13680 GCA_018326445.1 Flaveria brownii
AATTCACATAAATGATCCTTTGATTTATGGGTTTGTTTTATACACTTGAATGGTCACTTGAAGAACATAATTTTCAGCTTATAAACATAGTTATAATGCTTAACTTCCGCTGCGTTTTCAGAAAGTTTAAATGGTTAAACTATGATTTTATGTTCTAACAAACCCAACAATTTAATAGTTCAAATAGGAAACCAGATTTAAGAACAAGATGCAAAGAACACAAGTAACAATAAGATAGAACTCAAGAACAATATATATAGTTTTCAAGAATGTTGTATATTAATCTCAAGTTCTCTTACAAGAGTTACAATACATAAGTTAAATAGAATACAAGACCCTGAGATACTTTATACTACATCCTACAATCGGCTATACTTGAAAAGCCAGTTGGAACATTGAAAGACAACAAACTCAATGTAGAGTCAAAAGACAGATTGTCTTTTGACTAGTGACTATGACATGTCATAGCTCACATCCTAATATATTACAAAAAAGATAAAAGTACATAAAGTAGAAAGTTGTAGACTTAAGACCTCAATGTACAGTTTCAAAAGCATTGATCTTTTCACCAACTCATGTTTAGTTGGTGAGTCTTTAGAGTTACAGTGGAAAGTGGGACAACTTTATGCAAAAGTACATCCGAGAAAAACATGTTCACCTCTATCTTCGGAAGAAATCAGTTTTCACTTCATTTGGCTTCGGAAGACTTTGTCTTTGAAGTTTCAGAAGACTTCATCTTTTGGCTTCGAAATATTTTGTCTTTGGCTTCGGAAGATTTTACACTTAGACTATTTCCTGAGTATAGTGTAAATCTTCTGAAATTATTTCCCGAGTATAGTGTAAATCTTCCGAAGCAACTTCTATCTTGTACTAAGTGCATGCATGCAGGAAGCCTTTGGTTGTTTTGGTTGCATTAGCCTTTATATTAAACCTTACAAAAGTCCATCGTTAACCGTCAAGAGTTGTGTTAGCGGTCCATGATTGTCCTAATATCACAACCGACCCATAATTGGCCGGAGGACCATTACCTAAACCTTAGCGGCCTGCTACTGACCCAGACATGACCTATAAATGAGGACTTTGGCATTCATTTGGTATTCAAACTCTATGTGAGTTTTAACGCTCTGTGAATGTTAAAACAACCCAGGTTAGTTTACTTTAGTTTAGATTAGTGCCAACCTAGCAATAGATAAGTGGGTGGTGAGGTATATTCTCTGCCTCTCTCCTAGGTTAGGGGAAGGTCAGATCGGTAACCCGAAGGGTATGTGGGTAAAGTACCACGGAGCAGAAGCTAACAAGGAATTGTTGTGGGTTGAACACCAACCTATAATAATCGGGTTAGACACCCGGGATAGGATTACAGATTGAAAAACCTAAATAATATGAGTGAGATACCCATAGAGGAGCATATTGGTTTCCATAATAGATACGATATGTACTCTTAGCTAATCCCTATTAACAATTTGCCAAGGTATAAAACCCTTAATCCTAGGAACGGATCCGGATAGGGCTTTTGTTAGAAATCTTCCAATATTAACACTGTTATACCTCGAATATAGATATTTGTGTTAAAGAAGAATAATCCTAAAACTATAAAGAATTATGAAGTTCATTAGATGCAGGTTAAGGGGCTGTTTGATAGCCTCTTAATGGTTCCATTCAACACTTAACCATTCAACACATCTCATTCAGAGTGTTTGGTTGGAAAAAATAGGTGCTGAATGGTTCCATTCAGCACTGAACCATTCAGCTACTAAAAGATGCTTAATGAAATATCTTCCATCTATACCCTTTAACCTAAAAAATTTACATTCATCCTTAAACATCAACAACCCTCTTATCCCATTTGCATCCCAACCCCTTATCCTATCTGCATCCCAACCCCTTATCCCATCTACATCCCAACCCCTTATCCCATCTGCATCGCCACCTTCCCGGCACCGCCATCCCATCTACCTGCGCCGCCGTCCTCCATCGGCATCACTAATCGCCGCCCCCACCCCGACATCAACAACCCTCTTTCCAGCGACTCTCTCCGACATCAACAACCCTCTTTCCGGCGACTCTCTCCGACATCAACAACCCTCTTTCCGGCGACTCTCTCCGACATCAACAACCCTCTTTCCGGCGACTCTCTCCGACATCAACAACCCTCTTTCCGGCGACTCTCTTCGACATTAACAGCGTTCTTTGTCGTCGACTCTCACTATCACGTAAGTCAATCCATCTCTGTCAATAGCCCCTTAACATGCTCGATTACAACCTCTAATTCAAACTAGGTTTACAGTTTTATGTTGGTGGCTTGAATTTGTTTTTGTTGGTGACTTCTGAAATAATGAAAATGAAGTCCAAACCCTTGAAATTGAAAATGATTATGAGGTCAAGAATAAGCTGCAACTAAGCTACTTCCATTGGATGAGAATTTGTGATGGACATTTGTTGCTTGTTCTTTGTCTGTACAACCTATATTTGTTTGATAAGAATTTGTGGTCTATATTTGTTTGACTTTGCATCTACAGTTGCTTAAATTAATTATATATGTTGTAACTTGTTCTTTTAACTTGAATGTAATTATATATATTGTTTGACTTTGTGGTCTATATGTTATTTGCACGCTAGTTTGTTCTTTTCACTTGAAAGTTATATTTAGGTTTGTCATATGTGCTTAGATTTGTTAAATGTGATTAGGTTTGTAAAAATGGCAGAAAAAAGAGTAGGATTAGTTGGCAACAAGAAGGTGTTGAAAAAACTTTTCTTGAAGCATGTATTCATGAATTGACATTACATGGTCGTGAAGGTAGTAGCCTTAAACTAGTATCATGGAAGAATGTAGCAGAAAAGTTGAAACAAGAACACAATTTCATATCCGATCAATGATAAATGAAGAACCGCTATGATTATGTCAAAGGGAAATTTTCAGCTTGAACAAAGCTTGAAAGCAAAACCGGCAACGTTTATAATCCTCTAACAAACACTTTTAACTTGTCAGAAGAAGATTGGAAAACATAGATGAAGGTATTTCTTAACTGTAAATAATATTTATCTAAATTTGTAGAACGTTTAGAACTTTTAATGTATTTTATAATATTTGTTACACAGTCAAACAAATATGTAGAAGTATTGAGACGTTCGCCACTTGCTTACCCGGAACTCTGTGTTCAGTTGTTTGAGGGGTCTACTTCACATGGTTTTGACAGTTGGGGGCCATCTTCTACACTTCCTCATCCTTCTGAGGAAGCATCTGACCAAAACATAAATCTTTTTGATGATATTGATTGCACCCAACCAGAATCCCCGACACAAGGTGCTAGTGAGGAGTCATTTGTTAGATCTAAAAACAAAAGGGGACCCTCGTCTCAAGACTCTAAAAACAAGAAGGTGAAAACAAAGCAAACGCTAGACTCAAAGCTAATGGAAGTGGCACAAATGTTGATTAACAAACATAATATTTCTAATGATATGGATGAATGTATGGAAAAGTTAGGTACCTTGGGATAGGAGGAAGATGATGCAAGATACCTAACATCAGTTTTGCTTTTCGGAGAAAGTGCTGATTATAGGAAAGTGTAGTTAAAAATTCCACCTTCTGTTTGTGAGCCTTGGGTTAAGAGTGCAGGGTCAAAGTTTGGGTTGTTTCAGTAGGATTTTGTGGATGTTTTAATGGGATTTTATGGATGTTTATTTGGATCTTTTGGGATGTTTATTTGTATGTTTATTTGGATGTTTGTTTAGATATTTTGGGATGTTTCTTGGATCTTTTAGGATGTTTATTCGAATATTATGATGGATATCTTGAATGTTATGCTTATGTTTAAGAATTTTATGACAGGTAAACTATGGATTCAGATGATGAGACTATAGTTTTTATGATCCTTTGTTGGTATTGGTTACACACAAGAAAAGGCGAAAGGATAAGAGACTTAAATTCGACATTGACCGGTCATGCATACACACAAGAACTATTGCATGGATCATCCACACAATGTCATGAGATGATGCGTCTTTCACGTGATGCATATGTACTACTATGCAACCATTTTAAACAAAGGAATTGGTTGCAAAGCAGTAGGTCAATAACATTTGAAGAAAAGTTAGCTATGTTTTTTATTGTCATAGGGCATAATGAACGTTTTCGAATGATTAAACGAAGGTTTCAACACTCAATAGAAACGATTCATAGATGTTTCCATGAGGTCCTAAATGCCATGATGAATTTTGCTAGAGAAGTTATAGTTCCTACATCTTCTAATGCAATTGAACATACATCAGAACGGCATAGAAAGCTAAAACAAATATTTCCTGGAGCTATAGGTGCATTAGATGGAACTCTAGTACATGCAATCGTACCTGTTGATCAACAGACTCGTTATAGGGGAAGAGGAAAAGGTGAATGCTTTCAAAATGTGTTAGGAATTTATGACTTTGATATGATATTCATGTTCGTATGAGCCGGATGGGAGGGCATTGCACATGATTCACGAGTTCAAAAAGAAGTTGCATTTAACCCATCTTCCGATTTCCATCCCCCCCGCCAGGTTTATAATAATTCTTTAACATTTTATTATTAAATTCAATATTTGTTTTTTATTATTCACAACTTTGAAACTAATATTTAGATAAAAATATTACCTTTGTGGCGCCGCATACACCAACACTCGTGGTTTTATGACCCCTACCGTAATACTAGGTATTGGTTAGCTGATTTTCGACAACAACATGTGTTAACTAAGGAAGAAAGATTCAATCATGCTCACGCAAAACTCAGAAATGTTATTGAGCGTGCATCTGATGTTTTGAAGGCTAGATTCCCAATCTTAAAGCAAATGTCTCTATAGACATAGTGATTGCTTGATTCGTCGTCCATAATTTTATAAGAAAATGCAATATTCATGATCAATTATTTATGGACTTCGATAAGAATACTACGTTTTCTGAAATACATGGGGGGAAGTGATGGGCAGTTCGTTCACGACATAGAATGGGGTTCACAAGGCGTTGAGTACATGAATACTTTGCGTAACGAGATAGCTACTCAACTAATGTCAAATGATAAAGAATAAAATTGTACGCTTGCATCTTAATTTGCTTTTGGATTTTAGTATGTTTTCATGGATTTTGAATGGATAATGTGTAAGTTGTATTTTTTTATGATGTTTGTAATTCCATTTAATAGTGCTATTATTCAAAATTGTTACCAAACAAATACATTTCATTCACTACAAAATGGTTCAGATGGGTAAAATAGTAATTCTGCATAGTTATTAAGAAGTCTAACCAAACAACACAAATTGATTCAGCACTTAATGATTTAGATCTCTTAACCATTCAATACTTAATGATTCAGCACTTGCCAAACAACACCTAAGATGAGTTCCTTTAACCTTTCAAAACTAAATGTATTCTTTAAAAGTCTATTTCAAATGGTTGTTAGCATCTTATGGTAAAGATTGGGCAATACATTTCGGAACGGATGGACGACGTAAACTCAAAACAAACAAGGTATATATATATTCTGCCTGCACGCAGATTGGCTAGTTGGGCTTTTGAGTTCCCTGTATTGTTTGTGTATATTTATCTGATGATGCTAGTTGTTTAAGAAATGTTTTGAAAGGGTTTCGAAACCACGTATTTACGCACTCATCAGATTGACCCATAAAACATTTTAGGCACACATTCTAGATGCCATGTGATGTAAGTTTTGAAGAAATGGCTTTTGATGCTAGTGACAATAGAGATCATGCAGGCTTGATAGATAGATCTCTCGACCTGATAGATCTCTTGACCTAGCTTGGTATAATGTAACCGTTTGATGAATTCAGAAACAATGTAATTACAGTTGAATGGGACGGGGGTGTGATAGCACAATATATGACATACAACATACAATATAGTAGTCTAGGTAACATAAAAAGTGGCTAACAGAACCAAAACAACCACCACTACTAATGATGATAATAGTAAACTATCACTAGAATTAAGTGTGAATAAACTATAGTAGCAGGAGCTTCTGAATCACATTATATTAAGCAAATAATTGGTATGATATTGTAAACAGTTTGTTATCGACATGACCCATTCCAATCCATACTAAAATTTACTTGTTCTAACCCAAACTCGTTTTGACTGGTAATTTAACCCATTTTGTCACCTCTACACAAGTTGTATATTGCTATTCTTCAGCCTTTACTTGTATTCCAAAATCAATAAAACCAAAAGTCTGGAATGCCTATGGTACTTTTTGCTAGATCTTCATGTGAAATGCATACTGATAAACATGTTATTTCTACATTAGATGATTTAACTAGAGAAAACATGCCTTATCTAATGTCAATAAAAGGGGTGTTACTCATGGTTACACACTACAACATGAACACATGACATGCTCAATGTTTGACACCAACAAAACACAAACCTACCTCGGCCTGTGCCTGCAGATCTTCTAAAACCTTTACAAGATGATCCCGGGGTATGTTTGTGTCCACTTTTTCTGAAAGCATTTTCCTCAATCTTCATCCATGCACACAAGAAAACATTTTAGTGTAAAAGTAAACACAAATCATTTATGTTGTTGCTTTATATAGTTACATCCTATAATGAATAAGTGCTTATTTATGATGATTTATTGATTTATATGGCGACAAATATGCATTGCAACTCTTAAGCAACTTTTGAAGCCAAGAATAGCACGAGGATGTGAAGAAAGGTGGTTCTAAAATTATGTAATTACCTCTGTACAATTGCTGTATCTCCATGACCGGAGCAAACTATTAGCATGGCATTCGTAGGCAAATTGGAGTAAATATTTTCAATTCTGGAATTTAACCGACTAAGAAGGTCCTTCAAATCAGGAGTGACGGTATACTTGATGCTTTTTCTACCCTTGGACTTATTATTACAAGTAAGCAATGCGATCATCTCAGCAAGTTTTTGATTCAACGCCTCTGCATCCTCAGCTTGTTTCTTGTAATAACAACTTAGTTCTGTAAACTGGGCCCACACAAAATGTACTTTCTCGTTCTTTACCTGCGGTCACACAAGTTAATGTAGCTGTTGCTTGGTGAAAGCAGCAGACTCCAAGAAACTATTAAATAATTAATAATAACAACTTGAGGTGGCAAACAGGGCAGTGTCAAAATGGATTTGGGTCAAGATGATCAAGGTCGGGTTTGTCCCAAAAATTTAAACTTAATATATATTATTAGTGTGTCAAATATGATTACAAAAGTAATACAATTTAAATAAAAATCCAAATTTCTTAATAAAATGCTTTAGGAGGCTTCATGCATTAAAAGTGCACTTTGGGTGACTGTTCATTCAACCTGTTCCATTTATAGTTTATAGCTAATTTTTATATCATTTGACCCATTAGAGATATAATCTGAACGGACTCATTTACAAGCAATGGGGCTGAATTCTGACACGTAATAACAACTACCTCTTTGATGGTTTTTGAAAGAGCTTCATCATCAGAAGCAACCGGAATTGAATGTGATGATTCTGAAGCATATCGCTTCACTATGGATATGTTATCAATAAAAGATGAGGCCTTGCCAGACTCGCCCAAAACTGTAAGGAGTTTCTTTCTCATAAATGATGGAGGTCGACCAAAATCAGGTCCTGTTTTAAATCAGCAGAAATTAAAACACACATAAATGGTCATTCATTATACATGCAGCTTCTTGAAACATGAAATACCATATAAATACCATATATTAAACCTTTGTTCTGCATTTTAACTGGTTCTATATGAGTAACTCAAGTTAACGGCTTTTAGTTAATGATACCTTTTAATGATGACGTATATATCTCAATTAGAATCATTATATGTTGCATATTTCAAAATTGTGTTTCATCCCCTTGATGAAAAATTGAGAGTTTTATCATATACACCATCCCAAGTGTCTCATCTTATGAGGCCACCTTGAAGTTGTCGAGATGTAGATCGTAATCAGTGATGGTTATGTGACATTTGCTGATTTATAGGGCTGGGTAATGAATTTCTACCTATTGTGACAATAAGGACGACAACAACAAGAAGATGGCAAAGCACATGAAGGTCAAATAAGACAGATATTGGCATAACATATGACAATATCTTAGTTTTGCTTTTAAAAGAAAAAGGAAGTAAACATGCAACAACTATTAACCATAGATAAAAAGAAAACAAACAAGTGATTTACCATGTTTGATTTTTAACAGGGCTAGATCCATTGCAGCTTTTGCATCCTCAATACTATCATGTCCATTTCCTGAATCTTGTATCTCTCTGGAGAGGAACTTCCTAGTGAGCACACGCAGAGCAATTTTGTATGTTCCTCCACGTGAATGCTTGTATAAAACAGCGGTGTCAATCACCAAACTATGAGAAACCTTTAAAGCTAATAAGTCGTTCTCCAATGAATGTCCAACCAAAATTGTTTCTCTGTTAACAACTTGTAAAAAATCTTCCTGAAATAAAAAACACGGTTCATGGTTGGTTAACTTAGAAACGGGTATAATCAGCGCTAAACATCTTAATAGAAACTAGACAACCAGCAATCAAAAGACTAGGAAACCTGAACATCTCTAAGTGTAGTTGTAACTCCGTCCATCATCTCACTTGTTATCCCACTGTACCTGAATCACAAGGAACCTTTTGAACCAAAATCTAATGATCTTCAGTTGCTTTCATAAGACAATAAAAAAAACATGCTGAGAAAACGAAATAATTGGATCATTCAACAGAAACAGCAAAAAAAAGAAACTCAAACCCTTGCTCATGTGGACATTCATAAAGATCAAAGTACCTGGTATTGTAATCAGTTATTGCATTTGATGGTTTAACCAATTTATCCAACAGAACCTGTAATATAAACAAATTAAGCCATGTGAATGGTTAAGTTTTAAGAATTTAATGGTGTCATGAATCATGATATAGATGATTGGATTACATTTTAGTAGCTGCTAAATATCAGACATCTAGATTAAACAGATGATGGGAAATGAAGCAAGACTTCTAGGAACCTGAAGAGATTTTTATAAATATGGTAGTTAAAACTTCTGCTAGAAAAATAGAATGCTAATCATGACACGGCATGGCTAACATTGAAACCAAAGCACTCAGTTCAGAAAGGAGGGATTTACTTATTTCAGCTACTATTTAAATATATGATAACTTAATGAAAGCATGGACTTAATTCTTGAAATAACACACTAGAAGAAGCTCTACCTGTCCTTTATAATCTACCAATGTTACTCTTGTGAGCTCGAATCCCTCATTTGTGATGCACTAAATAAAGAGAAAAAATACATAAAGTTAAACATTTTTCAACATATTATGCAGTAAATTTTAAAATCTTGTAAGAGGACTCTTCACTTAGGACCACATCCTACCATTTCACAATCAACTCCGACCATTTCATGGACGGGCTTTCCAGATGGTGCAGGAAGAGTTGAAAGAAAACCTGCAAGTATATCAGAAAATAGCGACAGATTAAATGAAAAATTACATTGCATTTGTCTCAACAGTCAAGCAGAAAGCAAGTAAATAAATAAATAGATACAACAGGGGTAATCTCTTTACCTGGTTGATCATGCACGTATCCATTGTCTTCTAATTCCTTTGCGGTAAGAGTATAATATGACACAGGAAATGGAATATCCTTCTTGAGCTCAGACAAGGACATATGACCGCAAATAGGACCTGTATCTGTATGATTGACAGTTATCCTTATTCAATATAATAATATTTACCAATATCTTTCAAAAAGCAAATTGACATCCATTAAAAAACAAAAACAAACAAACCACACGAGTTCATCATTAGCACTTCAAAACTAGGAAGGCAAGCAAGTATTTACAGTCAGGGAATAAAACTATTAGCTTCTCACCTGGTTCAGATTTCTTCATAAATGTAGCAGCTTCCCTTTTTCTCTTAAGCTTGCATGTAAGAAGGGCATCTATAGTCTGCATTCCATCTGATACATAGCTAGCACAGAAGAAAGAATGGAACTTGATTGCTAAGAAAACAGAAATGTGTAATATTTATAACCGAGATGGCAATTTTGACCCATCTAAATCTTAATTAATAATAAATTATTACATACGTGGACATGTGCCATCACCACATTCATTCTCCCATCCATTTTCCTGCCTAAATCATTTATCCATTTTTTAAAAAGTCAAAGTAACTAATTTCCTAATTTCTCTATTTGATTTAAAAAAAGAAAAAATCATTTTTTTCTAAAATCAATATATTTTAAAAGCATATTTTTTTATTAAATAGAAACTACATATTTAAAAAGAGTACTCTTTTTCATAAACAAAATTATGAAAACTAAATTTTTTTAAAAAACAGCAAATCTTTTTAAACTATAAAGTATTTTAAAAACGATCTTTTTAAGAAAATAAAAGTTATATATCAAACCAGTTTTCTAAAACAAAAAATTAAAAAATAATTAAAACTGGAGTTTTTGACGAGATATTTATAAAAAATGAATTTTTAAAGGCGATATTATTTAAAATATGAAAAATAATTTATAAAGCAATATTTTTAACTAGACTATTTACTTATACGTATTTTTAATCATATCTTATATCAAAATAGCTTTTTATAGCTCCCAACTCTTTATTAATAAATGTTTATAATTTCTTATCCAAACCGTGTATTACACGGGTTATAACCTACTTTACATATAAATGAGATTATCTAGGTTAGTGTTTCATATCTAACAGGTCAAATGGGTAAATATTAAAAGCTTGGTTTAAAAAAGCACGCCTAGGCGCGAGGCGACCTAAAGCACAGGTCCTTGGGCTTTTGGTTTCACAAAGCGCAGGGTGTACAAAATGCACACCAAAAGCGCATTTTTTTGAAAAAAAAAAGCCCATTGACGCACAGGCTTCTTGTACAGATGGTGTTTTTGTGCTTCAAAGCATTGGACGTTTAGCTAAAAAGGGTGTCTTTCTGCTTCAAATCATATATAAACCATATTTATAGCTAAGGGGATGCTAAAAACCAATAGGATATATATAATATATATATAAGCACCTCGAGCCCCGCGTACGAAAAGCCTACGCTTTTCGCTTTGCGCTTCGGATTTAGACCTTGTTGTCTCGGTGAGCTTCTTGCTTTTTAAATCAAGATCAGAAGTTCATAATGAACCAATTCTTTAATGCAATTGTAGTTTTAATGCATCAAACATCCAATATCAACCTTTTAAATCATTAAACTATTGAAATAATACAATTTGTGTAATCACAAATCATAATTGACACCCTACTAATAATAAATAAGATAAAACTTTAATAGTTTTAATTTCAAATTGACCTGACAGGTTTTGACCAGTGACAAAAAGTTACCCAACCCATCTGTTTTGCCACCTCTAGTTATATTCAATAAAGAAGTCAGATACCTAGGTGCTAGCACTGCCCTTGGGATGCCACAACATTCTTTTAAACTGTATAGTATTTTAGACTGAGACAGGTAGATTGCTGCATCAAGACCAGGAACATAGAGCAAAACCACTTTTGGAATCAGAGGTTTGTTCTGCATACAGCAAGAATTGTATTCAGTATCTCCATAGTGGGAAGTACTCAATCTCAAAAAACATGAACATAAAGTATAACATTGCATTGTATTGGTACAAAGAATTCCATGTACCACTCTGTACAAATATAAAGCAATCCCTAGGGGCTACAAGATATTGACCATACACGATTTAAGGATATTTTTTGGGCAAGCTTAGTTTCATTCTAGCAACGCGTGCTTTATTGTTTGTTGCCCTGAGGTATTCTACTTGTTCCGTTCTTCCTGCCTTTCCTAGTGTCAGATGCAAATGGCTGCTAAAATATCCAACTTTATGATATTCTGTACAAAAAACTTTATGCAACTTAGTTTTGAGAGAACATTTTCAAATCCAAAAGAAAAACAACGGATAGTCATTCCACTGCCTTGGTCTAGGCAGCAAATTGTGTAGCTGAACTTTTGGGACAAAACCTCATTTCCAATATTTTAAACATGTCAACCGTACATTTCACTCCACACAAGATGAGATTACAGCTCTAAAATATCAGTCCGCCATAATGTCACTTAGACTTCAAAAAATAAAGGATCCTTCCTAGGCATTGCAGATGCTGTCACACACTTGGTAGAATACACATGTGAAATTTGCTAAAGCGACATTTTTCTTCTATCTTTTAATAATGCCAAATCACTTAATCTAGTAATTTTACTCTTTAAAAGATAAGACATAGAAGTGAGGTCTTCCCTCAACATTATGTTCGTTACTAGATCTGTTTTTTTTATTTTAGGCTCCACACATATTATACATGAATTCATTTTTGGTCTTAGCAAATCCAAATATACACAAAGTAAAATACATAGACCATATATCCTAGTATGGCTTGTTTTGTGGCTAAGTTGCCACAGATTTTGCAGTTATATGTTATCCATGAACGAGCAAGTTGACATAAAAGAGTGGGTTAAAAGTAAACAAATTTAATTCCTCCCTTCCTAATGGCACATCCATGTGCAACTATAGTCAATCCCTAATCAAGTTATGCATTCATGATCCCATTGAAACCAAATGCCCTCTAAGTCTGTGTGTGGAATAAGTATTAATCGTAACGAAGATCTAGAATCATCAAGCTCTCATCGCCCAACATTATGTGAAGAAGAGATGACTAGAGGTGCAGAGAAGAAGACTCCCCCTGAACCCTTTGAGGGTGAATACGTTCAGGTGTGGTTGTCTAAAAACATATATTACATAAATGTATAGACACACACACATACGCGTGTATATATAATAACATGAAAACAGCAGCAGGAAGAAGAGTTGCAACCTTAATGAAAACCCATGATGGCATAAATCCCTCAGCAAGCACCCAGGTGACAAGCCCCTGAACATCCTGTCATATTTACATAAAACCACATCCCATTATTCTTAGAACTTTAACAACTGAAAAACGAAACATTTACAATGAAACTTCATGCAACTGTTGAAACCCACTCCCAAATTTAAAGTTGAGTTTGCTTCTGGAGTCTTAAACTCCACACCTGCTTTGGCCTGCATTAAACCCACATTTAAAAGTTACAGTCCACCACAAAAATGTCACAATCTGAACACTCATTCATAATAATTCATCAATTATTCAGTCATTTATCAACCCCCCCCCCTCCCCCTCCTCTAGATCGCATATTCTTTAAGTTCATGATTCCACTCAATCCTACCAAATCCACTTCTCATACTGAATATTCAAGCACATAACTTCTCAATTTGAGGCTTACAAAGATGATTTTTGGACTTATGGTGGTATGCTAGCTTAATAGCATCATTAAATTCAAATGAAACAAAAATTTATGACGATATGAAGTAGTGAAGAACCTGTGGACCATAAACATCGAAAAATGCATTGTTTGTATCGTTATCGGTGCATGTTTCTTCTCCTTTGCGATTGTTTGTCGGAGATACCATCGTCTCCGGCGAGAAGAAAAACGATTATTGTGAGAATAAAAAATCGTTGGTTTTCAGCGGCCGGGGGAAGAAAAGGGTCAAGGGTTTTTGCGCGAGAGAGAGGCGGCTGCTGGAGGGGGTCGACCGGAAGTAGCCGCGACCGGAGGGGCGGCCGGCGGCTGGAGCGACGGGAGAGAGGAAAGGAGAGGAGGATGAGGGAGCAGGGAGGGCTGGTTGTGTTTTTGTGTTT
>BJCN01327758.1:0-11558 GCA_018326445.1 Flaveria brownii
CGGTTTGGCCAAAAGGTCACGGTTTGAGATATTTTTGAGATATTTTTTTGAGTAGTGAAATAAATTAAATTATATTTTTTGAGAACTAGAATAAACTAAAATATTGTATTCTTAATATTTACATAAATTAATTAAAATTTGGTAAACAAATCATGCGTTATGTTATTGAATAAATCAATTTTTGAGGACTACGAGTCATATATACTTAATAAAAATTGATGTTTATAAGTTAGTTTTTAAATGTTAGTTTGTTTGTTTTATATGTACGTAATATGCATTTACTCTGTAAACCACTGACTGTAGACTATAATTTAAGAGGTGATTTGTGTAACATATCAAAATTTGAATACTCAAACACCAATATATAATCTCACCTATACAAAACTTAATTCAAAACTTACTCATGTTTATAATCAATCGATCAAAGCAAAACAAAGATAGAAGAATGATACTCACCAACACAATAATCTTCTTCTTCTTCTTCATCGGTTGATCATAAACAGTGTCCTCACCGATCTCCGGCAACGGAGATCCAACGCCGCCCCATAAGCCATATATAAAAATCATACAACACAGAATTAGGTATGAAAATCACATGAAAACACCATTAATTTCTGAAACTAAACAGTTTGAGAAAATACAACTGGTGATCGATGGGGTATATACCTATTATTGGTTGATGGGAGAAATATGTGCAGTGTAGAGAAGATGATGATGACGTCGGAAACACGTGATTGTAATGGTTAAGAGGATTAAAGTGTTGAAGATTGAAGTCCATTAAAGAACTGAAGAATAATATTTTAGGGTTTGTTTTTTTTCCGATGAACAACTCCGGCGCTGGCGCCGGCGTACGAAAATAACTGATGGTTTTTGGAGGTGTGTTTAGGTACATGCGGGACTAGGGTTGTTAATATAAGGCCTCGGGATAAAGAAGAATCTTCATGGATCCTTAATAGATTACGGTGGATCAATTATGTTGGTTGCTTAGGGTACACATGATAGATAGCATAGTACTTAGAGCTTTTGATATTTGTGTTGTCATGTCACCTGTTTTTTTTTTGTTATATATGTATGTAATACTAAAAATTTAAATAAAAGAAAATTTGAATTCTATAAAAATATTAGAAGTTACAAATTGAATAAAATATCTTACATTTATATTATAAAAAATATTAAAAAAAATAAATATTATACCCAATATGTCACGGTTTGGCCATATGTTACGGTTTGGCTAAACCGTGACATATACACCAACAAACCAAGAAACCCACTCCCAATAATTAACCCAATCCCGAGGTACAGAACTTTTTCTGAAGCCCAATATGTCGGTTTGACCAAACCGTGACCTTTAGGCTTCAATATGTCACGGTTTGGTCAATATGTCACAGTTTAAATCGGTTTTTTTTTCAAATTACTTACGGTGCGCCTAAAATTCCCGTAATCAAAAGAAGGATCTATTTCAGCAGCAGTATAGACCACCTGACCTTTTTGATATCCCTAATCCAATCAGCCTTATGAAGGTCAACCCCATAAATTAACTTTGTTTTGTAGGTCAACCCCATCTCCTTTCCCACATTAATTGTTGCATTTGTTTTAGCAATCACATAATCCCTTTTTAAAAACCTCCGGTCAGTGGTCACCATCATCAATCTAAGTGTGCTCACCATCATCTGTGATGATATTAATCTAGTAGATATGATGGCCAATGGGCTAGGATTGCGCCAAGATTGAATGGGTCATCAAGCGATGAGTTTAAGCAGGGCCGACCCATATTAGGAGAACATCCAGATACATTAGGAATCCAATTTTTCGAAGACTTGAACTAAATACAAGAACCTTTATCTGTTCAGGTACCTAGCCAGGATCAATGTTTATCGATCCATCTTCCATCCGAGTACCTGTTTTAATTAGTTTGTCGCCGAATTTACTTTACCATGAGGCTTGGCAATCCGATTGAATACCTTCTTTACCCTTAGGTGCGCCGGAACACCATGTATCTGTAACCATGCCACATGTTCGTAACAAAAAGATTGTCCCTTCCATAGTTCAAAACTTGAAAACCATTTATCCCAGATGTGTTTATCATTGCGGAATTAGCTTGTCGAGCTACTTCTGATGAAGGTTAATAAGACGTTCATTCCTCCCAAATAACGAATGCTAAGCCCATATAATCTTGCTTCAAATGCCAGTTTTTAAAATATTTTTACTTTTCTGTTACTACATTCAAAATATAATGCTTTAACGAATTGTGAATATACTGTTATGACATTCTTAATTTTTATCTACATTTGTTTATAAATTCTAATTTAATTGAGTCATTTAAAGTATAATATGTTTCAAGTTATATCATTTTAAATACATTTTGATCGTCTTTTACAACTTTTAAATTATAATATTAGTTTTATTCGAAATCAGTGTCAAACGTTCAATAAGTTCACTAGATAGATATTCAAGTGCCTAAAAACATACTTTAACAAAAATTAACAAACTTGTACTGATGACACATGGTTTTTCATTAATCCAAATAACAATAAAAATATTGAAACCAATATATAAAACGCACCTAAATTGTTTTAACTTTTATGCATGCAAGATTCTTGTCCACCGAGTGACCGAGTCGTATATTTCATTGGTTTTTAATTTTGCAATAAGATCGAATGGTACTGTAAAATAGACGGATAATTACTAACTTGATGTTATTAACTTATTAACCATTAATCTGTCGTTTAAAAAAATTTAATGGATAATTGAGTGTTCTACCGTGTTTAAAGGACATGAAGAATAAAAGTTATTTAATGATATGATCATCAAAATTTACCCATTTAGATTTTCTTGAACGACGTTTGGAAATACACTAAATACCCAACTGATTTTTTTTGAGACAATATATTTTGAGCTTCATATCTGATTAATCTATAAATACCATTAAAGTGAAAACTCACCATTGTAGAAAAACTTTGAGATAGATTTAAACCTGAGACTTAAAAGATTTCATACTCATACAATCACTACAATGACATCAGAATAGAAAGTCAACCCTTAAGTCATGTTTTAACATAAAACTTAAATCAAGCTAATAACATCACTATAGCGACATAAGAGTGTGTTCATTTTATTGAATCAAATTCAAGTTAATCGAATTGAACAAGTCAAATTTTAAAATTTTCAAATTGGATTCGAATTCGAAAAAGACAATTCGAATTGGAAAAAGATAAGTCGAATTCAAATCGAATTTGAAACTGCCAAACAAGATTCATATTTATTTTATTCGTATTTAGTACAAAAAATTAAACAAATAGTATTTTTAAAATTAACTCGACGAATAAAATTTCAAATGATCAAAATAAATAAACAAGCATAACATATAAAATATTACAAGTTTTAAATAGCCTAAAAGGTAGGGTGTTCAAAAATATCCAAATCCGAAAAATCCTAAAATCCGATATTCGGATATCCGAATTTTGGATTTGGATTCGGATAGTGATTTTGAGAATTTTAGGATATTTTGAATATCCGAAATATCCAAAATATTATTATAAAAATTTTAAAATATTAAATATTTATTATATATTTTTAGATATTTTCGGATATTTTGGTTATTTTAATAAAAAAATTGGATATCCGAAAAAAAATTCAATAAAAATTATTATATTTTTATAAAATTTATAAAAATAATACAATTTTTATTAAATTCGGATATTTGAAATTTCGGATTCGGATTCGGATTCGGATAGTAAAAAACACTATCCGAAATTTTCTGATATTCGAATTTGAACACCCATACTAAAAGGTACCAATTAGGCTTTAAAATTTTAGATAATATATATTTGAACATTTACTTTTTAATTTCTCATATGTATATTTCTAAGTTAATATAAAAAGTAAACAGATATATGTGTGTTTATTTGTAATTCTATTTTGAATTGAATTGGATTGAAAATTTAAATTTCTAATTCGAATTGTTTTGGATAATTAGACTTTGGATAATTAGACTTTCAATCAGATTTGAATTTGAAAATTCTAATCAAGTTTCGAGTCATTGATTTTTTATTTTATTTAAATTAAAATTTTAAGTTTACGAATCCGATTCGACTATCGATACATATGCAACGACGTCGAAAGAAATCTAATAAAAGTTATTGACTTATTCCATGATATGACCGCACGTGGGACCCACCAGTCTCTTTCAATCTTGCGTCCTACGGTCGTGCACCATGGCTTTTATAAAATAAAGTTACAAAACTATTTTTGTTAGTTGTTAGTTGTTAGTATAGCTTGAATCATCAAGAGGAGCAAAGCCTCCTAGCTCCCCATTTACCACTAGTGCAAGAGAGTCACAAAAGTATTTGTTTCAGAGAAAAAGATATTTGCTTTTCCAGAATAGTAAACATGAGTTCCAGAAACATAAGCAATACTAAGTTGCACAAATGCAATAGAAATAAATATTTGTTCTAAAGTCTGTATTGTAGATCTGGAGGAATTGTGCACTTATTGATTGCCCTATAGTGGCGCCTGTGATACCCACTTTGTTCATTTCCTTCGACACCATGAATTGAAAAAACTAATCGAAGTGAATCTAGTCATGTCATTAATTTTCATCATGAAACTTATTAATAGAATGTGTCATGTTACGGCACATAATCATATTTAGAAGGTACTATCATAGTCACACCGTACAAAAGTTGTCGTTAAGAGAGGGGACAACAGTTGAATTCGGGAAACAACCCACGCAAGTACACGCCGCAAGAACATGCTACGAGACCGTGGCGGTGTTGGGGTGCCACGCCGAGGTGTGACTACTTACATAACTCACACATCGACCATGAACATGAAATATTTATAGTTCATAAGAAATGTTCTGCGTGTAATATCATCAACACATTATAATAGGCGTATTGGCTATTAATAAGAGAAGAACTCTACATCTAAATGTACTTAGGTGACAATAATCCAGGGATGGGTGACTCCCCGGGAAGTTTTCACCCGAGCAACCAAAGGCAAATCTGTGAGCTCGTTGTAGGCAAATCGGACAATACTGACGATACAAGGGGCCGGGTGTTACAGAATGGTATCAGAGACACTCATGTGTTGTTCGGGATGGTCGGACAAACCTCAGCGGAGATGGTGAGTTTTCGGCCTCATTGAGAACGATAAGTCCAAGGGTTGGAGGGGGTGTGATTGTAACACCCCACATAAATTTCGCATCGGTCGTGGACAGTATAAATTTTTTGTTCATAAGTAATGCACTGCCTCAAATATCACCAACGCATTTTGTGCGTATTGACTGTGAATGAGACGAGAACTCCACAGTTAAACGTATTTAGGTGACAACAATCCAGGGACGGGTGATCCCCTGGTAAGTTTTCACCCGAACAACAAAAAACAAATCCGTGAACTCCTTATGAACAAAGCAACCAAAATGGATTCATTATCCCCTTTCCTCCTAAGACATTTGATTAACCCTAAATCTATTGAGTTTGCTTATTCAAGTTCCTTTGTTGATATGTGCGGCAATGTAAGTTTAATCAACCAAATACGTCTTGTGTTGTGTGACTAGTCAGATTTTTATTACTGATTATAGATGTTCTGGTTTGGTGGTTTATGAATATTAATTTGGATTAAAAAAAATTTCTCTGAGAAGGTGAAATTGAGGTGTTAATAATGAGGAAAAATAGTTGCATAAAATTTGTTTAACCAAATTGTTTGAAAACTATCTAACCTGATTCCTCAATTAACCACAATGAACCAAACATAGTGTTTTAGTAATTATTTGCAATTAATCTAGAGATACTTTTGTTTTTGCTATTAGTGAATTTGTTGTATTTAGATGTCTAGAACACATGGTGTGTGTGAGCTCATAACATTAGATTCGGGGTAGGAATACAACTAAAATCGACTGCAGTTAATATAAATGATGCATTACTAAACTTATAGTAAAGACACCATATATAAAAACATAACATTTGAGAACTGCAATTGCAAGCAAAACCAAATAACCGGTCCAAGATTTAAAAATTTCAGAATGAAATATGATTTGCTTTGGTTGCATCATCAAATATAACATGTTCATGGCTCTTAATATAAAAATATCCAAATTAAATTCACCTTTAAATCACATCAATTAATACAATTGAAATCATCTTCAATATTAATACAAACTAAACCAAATCATCTGAAGTGAGCTTTTCGATGACCCGACCGGTAGAAACATCTTGGTGACTTGGCCCAGTAAAATCATCTCCATTTCAAGAAATATATATAGTCTCAAAAGTTGTGACCTTAGTAAAAATATTTCCTGGTTCCGTCACTGTACAAGGGGCCGGGTGTTACACGAGACATGTCGGGAGGCCCGCGTGGGCACCCCACCTCCGCTTATCAATTTGACCCCATGATATAATTAAGCAACTTCTTTTTTTTTTTGGAAGGTAAACGTCTCAACGGTAGTGACCCGAAGTCACCCTACAAGCCTCGCGAGTTCGAGCCCCGGTATCCCCCACTGGGTGTGGGTGTGCCCGTAGGACTTATCATGGATCCTCGGCGGGTTACCCTGCCTCCGTGACCCGAACTCGGTACCCCCAGGCGGGAACCCCACGGAATGTGGGTAAACCCTCCCCCCCTCAGGATAGAACCCGCGACCTTAAGGTCACTTGTCCTTATCCCTCATCGAGGTGGCCAACTGGGCTAGCCCAGCTGGTTAATTAAGCAACTTCTTTTGGTGTGGTAAATCATCCCTTTGATCGAATATGATATCTGGTATATATGTTCTCATTTTCATATGTGTTATGTTAATTTGTGGGGAAAACCATATTTAAAACAATAAAATCTATATTAGCATACAGACACAATTACACATGACATATGAGAAGTACATAGTGAATCTATATAAGCAACGAGCGGAATTATTCAAAACCATGCAATATAAGACTAAAAATATGCAACTTAATTATTCAGTAAATACGTGTAGCATCTTGAGGGTATCATTTTAAGACCAAACCAGTGCCACTTAGTTTCTCATCCACCAATTTATCTATCTTCTCGATCATTTCTTCCGTGAAGTATTGCTTCCAATCTCCGTCTTTAGCCTTCCTGAAATAAAGCTGATTTTCAACCGGAGTTGATGTGTCTGGACGATGCTTTCCACTTTTGTTCACCTCTAAGTTGCTCAAATTCTCAAAACTGCACAACTTTATAATATTTTCTATGACACCTGCTTCCTCTTCTTCGATCGAAAACGGATGCCCGATGAACTCTGCAAGCTTCTTCACATGGCTTGTAGTGTCCATTTTCATGTCTTCATACTTTAAGAAGAGAATACGATCAGGTCTTTCCAAGCTTGCTTTCCAATATCCTAATAAATGATCCCAGTACGGTCCACACCATGAAACCCCTTGATAGAACTCGTTAAACGCCTCCTCAAATGGTGCTTCTTCCACGGTTAAGTTGACCAGCCTTCGTAAAAAATGGTAGTAAGAAACTATAACATCCTTTATGTTCCTGTATATATAAACAATCTTACAGTTTGAAGCAATGATTGATTCAGGCAAAGAAGCGTAAGGAAGGTGTGTGGACACAAGCGGAAAGGATGTTGTCT
This sequence comes from Flaveria brownii, assembly GCA_018326445.1. NCBI lineage: Eukaryota > Viridiplantae > Streptophyta > Magnoliopsida > Asterales > Asteraceae > Flaveria > Flaveria brownii. The sequence goes on from BJCN01327758.1 coordinate 7,592, forward strand.
TGTGGTTTTCATAAATTTGTTCAAGGTCTTTCTCAAGGTAAGGAACACAATCATGGGGCAAGGCTGTGAGCAAAGGACTCGTGGATTCGTTAAACTTTTCTCGCGTAACTATAGCGTAAGACAATGCTTTTAGCCAAGTGGTGCCGGTTTTTGGGTGACTACAAATAAATATATCACTTGGTTGAGCCTTGAAGCTCTCTTGAGCTAAAACTGCCCCTTCATGGAAACCTGGATGGTTCCAAAAGCCTTGATAATTTAGGAAGGTTAAGTTGCCTTTTAACCATGTACAAGTGTGTTGAGCAACTGTTTGGGATGTGTTTTCCATGGCTAAAGAACTTTTAGTATTGGTGTAGAGGAAGTATGTTTTGATGAGTCTTATATGCATGGTTGTTTAGGTGAGTTGAGTTTTAATTATAATTATAATAAATAATATATTTGATGTTATCAACTACACCACGATGCCTTCAAGGTTTCTTATTTGTTGTTTATATCTTATTTTCTTTAATGAACCACTACGTTCTTGGATTTTAGCTAGCTTATAAAAATATGTGATATACTTGTCTAATTGTAAATCATTGTCATTATAATGAAATTTCTGACCTACTTTAGCCTAAATTATTCATTGATTTTTAGCAACTTAATGAATAAACTCTCTAAACCAATCAATTAGAAAAGAAAAAAAAAGACAAAATAATTTTAGCCGGCTAAGAAAGCTAGATCTTAATAGGCATTAAAAAAATTAAAAATTACAATGAATTTCACCAAATAACTAAAAAAAAGGCTGGCATCACTTTTATATTTTATATTTAACTATTGGTTTTTTTAACACTCAAACTATTTGTTTTTCTTTACTCTTTACATATATTCTAAAATCTAATGTTTTATAAAAATTCTGATAATACCATTAAGATGTGTTTATCTTGTTTTCTAAGTTTGGTGTAATCTTAAATTAAGAATGAAGTTGTATGTTTTATAAAATCCAAATTTATATGTGCATATTTTATTTTTTTAAATAGTTTAATTTGTTTTCCACTCTCAATTCATGTGTTCGTAGTAACACAGTTTTTTTTATTGTTTTATGCCCCTTGGAATGCAAGAATCTTAATGTTAGTTTAACATATATCAACCCGAAGAGTATTTAAAAACGGACGGAAGTCAATTTCATTTGGGGTATTCTCTCAATTCCAAAAAATCAACGGGATCAAGTATAAGTCGTCGATCAGAACATTTATGGATAGAACCTATAAAGGGGCTTCGAGAATAATTGAATGATGACAAAATTATCAAAGATTGATACTCTTTATTTCGATTCAACAATATATGAATTGTTCCTTGATTTGGATTAAGGGATTCTTGAATCCTTGCCTTGGAATAAGAAGAAATGGACGAAAACGGATTGATATTAGTGCGAATGGATCCATTCTCAGAGATCAATCTTGAACCCAGCAAAACGTTCTTTTTTCCGGTATATGAAATAGGTGACTTCGCTAAGTCGATTCTTAGAAAATATCTAACCAAACCATTTGTCCTTATTTCAACAAAGGAAGCACATGCCTTTTCGATCGTTTTGTCTTGGTCTCAATTCAACAGTAAACAAGTCCGAACTAATTGAATAGTTGTGTCCCAAATTTCAAGAATTTAGTCGTAATAAAGGATATAACTGACAAGTCGAAATTGTAGATTATAACTTTGCTTATTTATTTCCTTATTTATTACTTTGATATATTAAATAAGAACGAAATAATATGATTTATTGAATAAGAACGAAAAACCTACTGTGAATATCTCACCCATAATAATCTCCTTGAAGAAAATTGATACGCCTTTGATCATCTGGAGGGTGTCAATCGTCGTACGAACTGTCGAACAACGGGGGGGGGGGGGGGGGGGGGGGGGTTCGTCACAAGATCCACAACTTCTTGAGCTATTTTGCTGATCATACCGTCAATCCCCACATCACTGTTCGATGAATGGAGCCCGCAAATGATGTTGAAAAAGTCATCAACGTGCACATTGTTCGTTGTTAAGTTTTTTTCTTGAGACATTAAGTTGTCATGTGTCTCTCTTCCGAGGAGCACGGTCCCAGAAACGTTGGAACCGGCTCGGTCAGTGTAAAGTTGGTCGGTTTTCCACCAATCCAACACCGATGGTGAGCGGTGTTTGGGGGCGGAAATCGAGTTAATAAACTCGCCAATGATTTGCTTACGGGTGCTCGACCAATTTCCGTACCAAATAGTGTGTACGGTGAGGGTTGAGGTAAGAACCAAACCCATATGGTATGTGACATTTACGTCATGTCTTTGGTATTTAAGCTCCATCGTGTTGTTATGGGTTCGCATCTAGCACCTTGCGGCCGACAGGGGCAAAGCTTTGTTGGGGCTCGGGGCCCGGACCCCCTTTTGTCACTCAGAAGTGAAATTTTATATGTACTTCCTTCGAAAATTTTATATATATTGAGTCCGAACTCCCCTGATTTGGGTCTCGCAACTTTTCGCCCTCTATAAATTTGTTCAAGGTCCATCATTGGTGACCGAGAGGACGTGACACAATAGGAAGAAAGTTAGGGTTAGTTTGAGGATTATTGCCGACGGTGATGGAGCTCAATTTTGTAGTGGTTGCTAAAAGATGAGAGGAAAGTAGATGGAGTGAGACTATAGAGTACTCGACCCGGGTATATATAATACAAGTTATTAATTAATTAAACACCCAAAAGAAATTTGAAAGTATTTAGTATTGAGTGTGTATCGCATATTAACTTTAGCACAAAATTTTCAACGTTATATTATATATATATATATATATATATATATATATATATATATATATATATATATATTTCAAATATATAATTATTTTTACAACGTTATGTTATAATACAAGTCCTATATACATATATTTTTTCACAATGTTATGTTATTTTATAATTTAAAATATATCATTATGGCACGTTTACTGAGTTTATTTAAAATAGAGTAAATTTCTGTTTTGGTCCCTGGGGTTTTGAAGTTTTAATTAGTTCAGTCCAAAAGAGAATCTTTGGTCAAATTATGCCCTATAGTTTATGTTTTATAACGAATTTGGTCCCTAAGACTAACGTTGTTCAAAAAATATGTTAAGTAGATGCACGTGCCCCTCACGTGAGGGGCTTTTTCGTTTTTTCCAACCCTCTATGCATTAAAACCCTCTTACGAATTTAAAACCCTTCCACTTTCAATGATCCTCTCTGATATTGCAAGAATCAGTTGATGCATTGTTCAAGAATCAGTGAAGGCGAACGATTTGATGCAAGAATGATGCTTACACTTAGGTTTGTTCGACCTACAGGTGAACGATGTGATGCTTACGCTATGTATGGTTAGTTCTTGATCCTAGTTAATGTGAAATTATGTTGTTTTTATGGCTTTCACCATCTGTGAATAATTGATTTTTTTATATTTATGGGTATCATTACAGGAGACAACCCTACTTTATTCAGTTTGAAGATATTTCATGGGGGAGTTTTCATCACGAAACCAGCTACGGCTTATGTGGATTGTAAAATCAACTATGTGGACATGATCGATGTTGATGAATTCTCTGTTATCGAGGTTAATGTTATGGTCCAAGAGCTAGGATATCCTAAAGATCAAATAATATTTTATCATCATAAGGTTCCTGATATGAAAAGAGCACTAGGAACTTATAAAGATGTCATATCTATGTTGCAATATGTAGAACGGTTTAATATGATTGAGGTGTATATAGAACATTGGGTATGAAGACTTAATTTATTTCACAAGTGTAAGGCCCCGTTCCCGGGCACCTTACAACTGGTCAATCATCGCACTCAAAACATAACTCTTATCGTCCTTCATAAAAGCGTTGCAGCGGAAACATTAAAAACATCCTTTTCATTTCAATAAAATGCTCTTACAAAATATTACTATAGTTTATTACATAATATCATTTCATTATAAAAGCATTATAA
>BJCN01327759.1:0-11158 GCA_018326445.1 Flaveria brownii
CACACACTCATGAGCCATGTCTATGTGGTTCTCCCCATTTAACACCAATATCATCATTTGTTAAAATCCGGATACCAAAGGGAAACATATTTCTCATCACTGATTTATATAAACCAATTTACTTCTATTTCTTGCTTTAAGCTAAATCAACAAATCAACAGATTATTAAACTTTACTTATTTATCATTTTAGTTAAATTTAGGTAATTGCAATTTGATTAAGTTAACACATATTCCACAAACTCCCTGTGTTCGATACCTACTTACCGCTAGCTAATTAGTAGTATTTGGTTTTAAATTTGATTGAGACTTCGACCTCACGTCATCGGCCGGCTCTGTAATGTAATTTATAACGCATTGGGCTAGGGGGCTCCTAGAAAATAAAAGCTCCTATTTAAAAAAGTTATAAAGTGTTTTGGTATTATATGGGCCAATGAAATATTAAAACGGGAATAACCCTGGATAGTGGAGTCCTGATAAAATTTTTGATGATTTGATAGGTTATTGAAAAAATGTTATTACACAATTCACAAAGTAGACGATCATTCCTAAGTTCCTTCCTCTTCGATTAATCTGATTGACATCGGCTAACCTGTTTTTGCCTCTTTTTTTCCCTAAAGAAATCAACTATCAAGGACTCAAGATTATCATACCAAATTTTCTTTAATTTATTGCTTTTGTTCAAAGAAATCTAATTAGGTTGCTTTTTTTTATATTATGTTTTTAAAGAAAGCTTTATTTCTTTTAATTCGACTGAGGCCAAAAAAAGTTAAATCAGCCCTGTAGTATAGAGTGTGGTATAGCTTCATTTAATCATCAAAAATAGTCCCATCTAAGGAAAACGGCAATTTGGCGTTCCAGGTGAAAAATTCTATATTTAACTTCAGAATAGAAAATATTATAGACTCCCGTGAGAAACTAATGAAAGTTTTGTTACGTGTTATTATATATACTAACAAGAATACTACATTAGTTTTGAGTCTAGATATACCAGCTTTGACTTGATAATTATGTCATTGCTGAGCTTTTTTCTGTGTTTTACTTATTAGAGGAAGTGTAACAAGTTTGAAAATAGAAGAGATGTCGCGTCTACAAGCAGGTGTGATAACTGTATAGGCACGAGCATTCACACTATTCCATCCTTATTCTCATATTCACATTAAAACCATTAATTTTTATCACTTTCAATTAAATATTATTTTTTATATCTTTATCATTATTTTTTCTTCTTTCATTCACTGACAATCATTTTAAAAAATATTAAAAAATTCATGAGGGTTATGAGGAAACACGATACAACTCACATAATTTTTCTCTTAGAACCACTTACAACTAGGGTTGAGCACAATACGGGCCGACCCAAAAAACTGGACCAAAAAACGAAAGAAGGGACTGACCCAACCCATTCTACATACATGTGGTCCGGTCCTCGGTTCTAAGTTTTAAGTTATTTTGGTCCTTGGTCCGGGCCAGTCCGGGGCCGATGGAAACCCGTATTACCCAAAAATACCAATTAGTTATATATAAGAAAATCTCTAAATACTTAGTACATAAGAATGTGGGTTGTGGGGTGAAATAGCTAATGAGAGTAATTGGCTTTTTCAAAAAGTGATTGTTTTTCACTCTCTTTTTGTTGTTGTTGCTTAGTTATCTTCTCGTCATTGTTGCTAAAATCAAGGTGTTTATCTTCTTTTAAAAATTCCTATCAGATACAACTTTTGTTATTAACCTCTATGATTTGGTTTTTTATGTACTAGATTAAATTATATTATCATGACTCATGAGATATATGCATTGAATATTGATATATTACATTGAAGTAGATTATGAGCACCAATCGAGAACCAATCTTGATGTCATTAATTTCATTATTAAGTGTTTAATAATTTTAGCAACATAATTCTATTTTGGGTCAGCCCGACCCAATTTAGAACCGACCCGTTAGGACTGAAACCGGACAGGACCAACCCATCTTTATATGGTCCGGTTCTCGGTCCTTAAATCTCATACATTTCGGTCCTCGGTTTGAGCCGGTTTGAGTTGGTCCGGTCCAAGTTTACCCCATTGCACACCCCTACTTACAATCATCACTCATAATATAGGACATACCCTCACATAAAAATAATAACTTACTATGAATGCTCTAAAGTGTTTAAACGGCTTATCAGTTTTACATTTACATCAACAACTATTAGTATCACGGTTCCTTAAGGTAAAGAATATTTTTTAGAACAAAAAGAATTCCAGTTTTATAATTAGCAGGGGCAGCCCTGAGGGGGGTGAGATGGACGACTGCCTAGGGTTCGATCTCTTTGAGGGCGCGAAATTTTTAATTTTTTAATTTTATATATGTATGCAACAAGAATTCAATTATTTAACCTATTATGCCACGGGATTCATTAACATTTTATTTAGTTTAATCCACTAACATTTATCCAATTTAAACTCATTCCAAAAATGTTAGAAGAGCCTCAACATTCACTTAAGTGAGTAAATTAGAGTATTTTACAACAATACTTTTGTTTATAGACATAACAATTATTATCATATTAGAATTTTTTTTACATACTCGTTATGTACTTTATATCATATAAGCCCACTCATCTAGTGCCTAAATTTTTTTTAGCATTCTCAAGGACAAACCCTGATGACTCTTCTTTGTACTTAAATGGATGAGCGAGCCCCCTACTATCATTATTAGATAATGTGTATTTGTTGTTTAGTTAACATGTTATCTAAATATCATGTAAATAAAAATTATTTCACTAAAGCTCATTTTAATTCAAGTGTAGTTGTTAACTAATATTTGGAGTCTCTATTGTACTAATTTAAGAAAAATTGTGCTTGACTCCTGTTAAAAACTTGGAGCCCTATGGATTTAAAGTTTAAATCCTTTTTAATTAGCTTATAATGATATTTAAAAAATAGTTTATAATGATATGTAGAGCACCACTTCTATTCATGGCATAATGTTTGAAGCCCCCAAAATACTACTACGTACAATCTTATTAGTAAGCATATATAAAGTGGTAATAATGGCGATTTATGAAAGTCAATAGATAACCAAAACGTTTTAATTAGTTTTTGATTTTTTTTTATTTATGGTATTTTCATGAATATATACCTTTACCACATACTCATTGTATAAATAAAGAATCCAAAGTCGTTTTTTGCTTGTGCTTCCTTTTAACTTTCATGTTGATGGAGAAAGACCTACAACGTCATTTTGGGTGTTGTAAAGGTGTATGGTTGTGGGTTATCCATATCTATTGTTTTTAAATTGAATATACATATAAATATATTTATATTTATGTTAGAAATAAACAAATAAAAGAGCAATTTGTGAGGGTAAAACGGGAAACAGATGTGTAAGCTAGCAAGAGCCGTACGTTGTGTCTGACCGACACAATCGGCAACGAGAAACAGCTTTCATCAGATGGTAACCTACACGTGTAAGCCCATGCGTTGCCTATAAACGCATTGTTGGATACCATGAAAATCGACGTAGGACTAATCCTAACAGCTAACTATAATTGCGTCTCTAATTCTTAACTAGAGATGATTACGGTGCGGTTCAGTGTGGTTAAGTTATTATTAAAACCGAAACCGATGGTATGGTTAATTGCATTCTTATAACTGAAATCGAAACCCCTACTGTGCTTAACCACACTTCGGTTAGCCGTTGGTTATGGATCGGTTAGGGTTAATACGGCTGATTAACCAATATATTAACATATGCTTTTAAATCAAAGTGTAACCTAATAAATTTTTATTAGGTAAAGTTTAGACCAACTTAAATAAAAAGGTGCACGATACGGTATGATTTTAAGCTTTTATTAAAAATGAACGAAGTAAGGATGTGCATGGTGTAAGATATTGAAATATATTTATAAATAGCAAACAATTAGTTTTATTTTGATTTTTTTACATTTATATATATGTTTTGTTTTAGATGTAATTAATTACATATGTACATGTTATTTTGTGTTCATAGTTAATAATTTTTTTAATCTATATGTTAATGTTAGAAGAGTTATATTTATATTATTTAAAGAAAAATTTAATATGTATTAGTGTGGTTCGGTTAATACGGTTAATTCGTACATCAAAACGAAACAAACCGCAATGTGCGGTTAATCGCTAATGCCTTAACCGAACCATTAGTTAATTTTTAGGTTCGGTTAATTATGTTCGGTTAAGTCGGTTAATTCAGTTATGGTTTGGTTATGTTGGCTATTTGCTCATCCTTATTTTAAAATGTAAATATACGACCCTGATTTGAATGATAGCTGTTGTATTAATCAGGTCCACCTCTCTGTTTTCCGGTCAGGGTGCACCACAACCCCTTAGAAAAAAAAACCCACAACTAAATAAACATTATGGCTCAACTCTAAACATTTTTGCCAAGAATGTGATTTCAATCTTAGGCAATTGCGGTTGTAGTAGAATTAACATGTTTAACTTTGGAACAATGAATATATTATTTTGTTTAGAACGTCGTCACCTAAACCTCACCTATAAGGTAAATACGTATTGTGTGAGATTCGTCATCTAAGTAATCTGCTAATGCCATTGGTCATTTGATTTAATGGTATGGAGAATGGAGGATAGAACTCCGATCCTTTTAGGTCATGTGTTCATCCCGATTTTAGAATTTTTTAACAAATTTGTGGGTTTCCTTCAAAGTTAGATGTAACATAATAGTGTGTCTAATGTTTGAGTTGTCGTCGAGGGACATACCAAATAATCGACTTTATACGTTCAAAAAGAAGTAATACGTTAACATCTGGTATGTCTAGAATGACAATTTGTCATCTCTATAATTTAATTTAAATATTACTAATTATCAACTTATTGTTGCATTAATTGTTGTATCATGTGCATAAAAGTTTAATTTTCTTTTAATTTTTATCTTAAACTTTTTTTCACAATTTAACCCCTATAGTTTTTTACTTTCAACTTTAATCCCCTATAATTTTCATCTTTTACAACTTTTTCGATTTACGGTCTAAATTTAAAGAGTTAACTCGCTGTAACATGCGTGTGTGGTTCAACGTTGTTACACTCATTTTTTTCCGTTTAACGGTCCTATCGCTATCGACTTAGTTATTGTTTTTAATGTTTTACATTTCACGTGCGGGGTTAAACGTTTTTATGTCTACTTTCCTTTGGTTTTATTTCTTTTGTTTTTATTTCGTTTTCTAATTCGAGCTTTAACTGTGTTGGTGGTCGCTAATGGTGGTGTGAAATTGGAGCTATTTGACACAATTTATGCTCTCGTCACAACGCAATGAGCGTAATACTAGTTTTAACTAAAAATAATATTTCTTAAAGTTATTCATCATTTTTCAAAAACCTTAAATGTCACAGAATCCATATTTATCATTATTTCAATTATATAATACATCTTTATTTATGAATATGCTTACTTATATTATGAAAAGTATCCCGGGATATTTAATACTTAACTTTGTCTTTTTTCCTGATGAGTATGAAAAATCTTCTTATTCGAAGTTTTGATCTTTTCCACTTAAATATCTTTATGACCCTATCACTATTATTTCTATTATATTTATTTTATTATTATTATTATAGTGGATGAAACCCGCGCGGTGCAGCGGGGGTATAAATATTTTTAAAACTGTTTCTTTAGTTAACTCTTTATTATTATGATAAATCTCATTTTGCTTTTTTATTTGATTAATGTGAGATATCAAACATATCTATATTACTATAAGGATGAACATATTTGTAAACAAAAATAAGTTGTTTATATATAATCACTTGTATCAAATATAAAAAAATTGTTTTTAAGTGTCTTAAAAATGGATTAAAATACAATGTTGTCCAATAAGTTGTATTATATAGTAATATAGATATAGATAGATTAAGATAATCTTAAATATAATAGTCATATTTTAAATTTAATTATAAAATAGAGTACAAGTATTTAAAGCTTAAAGTGGTAAAATAAAATAAATCTTATGACATTACATATTAAAACTTGCAACTCTTCATATGTCATCTTAAAATTGATGTAAAATTATAAATCTAGCCATGATTTCTCTATTATATAGTAATATAGATATAGATTAGAGTTATGCGCTTTTCCTATCTCCATGTTATCATAAAATTATTATTTGATTTCAAATATATAAATTTTGCCATTAGAATTTAAAGGTTTCATTAAAATTGGCATTTGAATTTATTTTCTTACATCTAATTAACATCGTCAACTTTTTTCATTTACTTTTCGATGTCGGGGGTATTTTAGTCAAAACAATTACAAAGTAAAGAACCAGGTCAAAGTGAAGGGCTATATACATTCAGTTTCTTTTGCTAATCATAATTATATTTGACTTTATTTTAGTATTTTGTTGTTTTGTCTTGTTAATATCTTTTGGTTTAGCAGTTGTATTACTTTTGTTTGTTTTGTTACATCATATAATACTTTAGTTTAAATTTTAATTATGGTTATAATGATTGATGAAATCGCACATTTGATGTTTTTGAAATTTTCTAATAAGAACAAGTACAAGATCAAAATGGATTTCCCCTAGTATCTTTTCTAATCTCTCAATAAATATAACAATACATTATTATATCAAATTCAACAAACAATAATCATGGTGCGAAAACCTATGATTAATGCTATGATATCAGTGTGTGTATGAGTGTGTGTGATTGCTAGTGATTGAATGCTTGAATGATAATAACTACTTGTTTGTATTGATTGTTCAAAAGCTTACAAATGATTAGGGTAGTATGCTATTTATAGCCTATACAAAAAACTATTTAAAATTACTAAACTACCCTTATATAAACAGAAATTACATAAAATCCTAAGTCTAAGTCGTCTACATTGGATGATTAGCTGTCCGCTATGGATGTAAGATGTCCGCTGTGGAAGTCAGATAACTTGTCCGGTGTGCCTTGGATGTTGTCCGCTGTGAACACTTGTGTATGTTTGCTTTGTATGTTGTCCGCTGTGGAATGTTCATCTGCTGTGGATGAACATCCGCTGTGGACAGTTCATCGGCTGTGGAATTGGCATCCGCTATATGTTGTTCATCCGCTATGGGCACTTGGACTTGTTCTTCGTCCGCTGTATCTTCTTAGTCATCCGCTATGAATAATACTTCATCTGCTACCGACACTTTTCAAAATTTTCTTTTTATCTACAATCCTAAAAAAGAAATTTAAACAATGATTAGTGAATGTTATGATTATTAATGATGCTAATGTGTTAGTTAATGTTTGATTGAATGTTAGAACATATTATGTTTGTTATTATGGCAATCTTATCCTTTTAAGCATTCCATTAATGCACTTGTTGAGTCCAACAATACCCCCCTAAGGATGATGTTGCCATCTCTTTAAGTTTGCTTGTTAATTTTATGTTTGCTAGTACTGTGTGTATTTATGTTTGGTATGTATGATTGTACTGGTTGTGTGTTTGACTTATACTGTTTGATTATTTGTTTGAATGTTTTGCATGATTGAATTGATTTATTGTTTGTATGTTTGCATGATTTTTTTTGTTTGTATGATTTTTCTATTTGTATGTTTGTATGATTGTCTGATATATATGTATGATTATATGATTACATGTATGATTTTATGATTACATGTATGATTGTATGATATTCTGATTACATATGTGTAATCAGATTGCAATGCATGTTCTGATTTGTATGTCTTTGTTAGGTTAGACATGTTTGTTTGTTTGTTTTGTCTGTTTGTCTATTAGTTAACCTTTAGGTATGAGAAGGACCAACTTCATCAACCCTTTTTTGCATTTCTGCTATGGCCTTTAATGATTCTTCTACATCCTTTTTAATTTCTTGATCCTTTTCAGCTTCTTTGACTTGCTCAGTCTACAATTGACTGTGTGCTCAACAAAGTGGTCAACAACACTTTTCTGATCATCATACTTGCTTTCTATTGTCAGATGAACCAGTTGCTCCAATGTTGATTTGTCTAAGCTCTGCATATCAATATTACTAACCAGTCTGGTTATAACATGATTTCCCTTCAAGATCTCAAGGTCCTTGTTGTCTGATATCCTCATTCCAGTTATGCCTTCTATGTGTGTTAAGGGTTGCTGTTTGGTTTCCAATCTTTGTTTGAGAGCTGTATTTACATACACAGTGCCTAAAATTCTTAGCATGTGTATGAAATAACAACAATCTCCCTTACATAACACATCTTCAATAGCAGGGAATGTCTTTGTCTTCAAAACTGACACATATGATGGATGGAGCAGCTTTATCTCTACAGGATCAAAGAGCCTTATGTCAGATGCTTCTTTGCCTTCTAGCTTTCTCTCCAACACCACTTCAAAGTGAGTTTTATCATAGTACCACCTTGTGATTGGATTGTTGCATTGATTAGCATCAATCTTTTTCGTAATCAACTTCAAGTCAGATGGTCTCAAAGGGTAACCAACCCTTTCCAAAATATCAGAATCAATTTGAGAAGATGATTCTTCACTTGTTCTCTTTTGTCTGCTGCTAAGCTGTTGCTCTCTTCTTAGTTTGGCAATGTGAAGCTTATCTTCTCTATCTGCTTTTTCCTTCATTTCATGATATTATCTGTTCATGTATGTTCTCAAAATATGATAGAAATATGCTACATTAGGATTGTTTATGTGATTGACCATTCTGAGCTGCATCAGGTCCAATCTGTCTTCATAGCTCAAAGGTCCCAGTTGGGATATGTATGATAGGTACTGGACAAAACCAGATACTCTTTTGATCAAAATTGCATCCCAGATCTCATTATATTTCCATTCCATAATTTTCCTTTCATTGGCATCTGCAATGAGTGTAATATTGTCATAGAGCTTCAAAAAAATTGTTTTCTCATTGATCATCTCTCTGACTTTATTGTTCAGGCCATAGCCTGTGAGGCATGAATTTTCTTGGTTCCTCTATAGAATGAAGCTCAGGTAGAGCTTGATGATAGGCTGACAAAGAAGATGCAGGATGAGGTCTAAAGATCTGTGGCTTAAGTGCATTAGCCAGCATGTTCTTGTATATCTCTCTTGCTAACTCTTTCATCTCAGATATAGACCTTCCTACACATGACGTGTTAGTACTCTTGTATGACTCAACCAGCTTTTAACCTGGGAGTAGGTCTTCTTCTCTATTTGAGAATCTTTAGGCAGGTTCTTTTCAAGCTCTTGTTTGTCTTTGATTTCCTTGTATCTTTTGTATGTTTGCTCTTTTTCATCTTTTATGACTTCTTGAAAGTCTTTGAGCAAGTCTTTAACCTTAGATAGGTTAAGATGTATGAATGATTCATAAGTAAATCCTTTGGTTGTTAACTCAATTCCTATTAAGGTTTCAGGATCATCAGAGAAGAGTTCTTGTATGTTTTGAATGTTCTCATTGTCATCTTTTTCTTCATCTTCTTCATCAAAATCAGTTAAGATAATAATGGTTTGTTACTCAAGGGTTTAATCAATTTCTCCTTTTTCAAGAGAAGCCTTAGAATTATTTGTTGTGGCTTATCCTCCACTTGTTCTGTAACCTTTCGTATTTTTCGTTAATTAAAAATTAACATCGTTAATTCTTGTAAGGGTCATTGTTGTCAATTCTGAAAATCATGGGTTATTTATGCTTATCTTTTATCATTAATCTTTGACATATAAAAGTTGATAATCAAGCTATTAAATTATATAAGAATAACAATTATAATATTAATAACAACAATAGTAATATTAATAGTAGAATAATAATAATGATAATACTAATAATAATAACTAAAATAGTAGTAATAATAATAATAAAAGTATTAAAAATAAAACTTGAATAATTAACAAGTTAGATTAAGGTTTAAAACTTAAAGTTTGAGGGGGGCTTATTGTCATTTTATAAACTTTAAAAGAAAGTTTATACATAAAATAATAACAATTCAAAGTATAAGGGGCCAATGTGTAAATTATAAATTTACAAACCCAACCCCCGGCCCTTTTTTCCTCTTCCTCGTTTTTCCGGTGGGCACTCCGGCCACCGACGGCAGCCCTCCGACCACCCCTCAAACATCGGTTTTGGTCGCCATTTTAACCACGAAACATGTCAAAAAGCTCGTGAATCAGTTTCCAACAAGAATAAATGTAGTAATTGAACTTTAAACCGGCCTTTAATACATTCGAACTCAAAACCGAAACCCCCCCAAACATCAAAACCGTTTCCACACTTAAATCGCATTAATGATGCAATTAAACATGTATATACATTCGCCTAATCATTTAGAAGCTAATAGTGTACTCAATTTCACCTGAACTTACACGAACACTCGTATTCAATCATCCCCTTCGTCGCGACCTGCAACTTGGCCGAACCCTACCTTCTGCACGCTTTTAAACGCAATTGACTGAGGGTTTTCGAAGGTCACAACCCTTAGAACCTTCACATAAGTTTAATTCGGTTAGCATCAACAATTGCACATCAAACGAATTCAAGCCTCGGTCGAAGCTCTTCTGCATCTGTTCTTATCATTTTAAACGGCCATTCGGGTAATTAAGTGTGTCCATAGACTCGGAATCACATGGGGATTAAAAGCCCTAATGTTGATTTCATTATCATGAACGAATTGGTGATCAATTCGTTCGATTTCATTCTAGGGTTTATATGAATTGGGAGAATGTTTCTTGTTGTGTTTAAAACATTTAAAACCCATGTGATACCACGGCCACGACCCTGGTTCACTGGTTAGTCACTAGCATTTGTCACCTTGAGGTCCCGGGTTCGAACCCGGGCACCCTCAACACATTTTTTAAAGTTTTTTTTAGCCTTTAAAAGTATATATAAAAAATTCTAAAAATTATAAAAATAAGTTTCATAAACTTTCCTTATTTTAAAAGTTATATAATTATTTCTGTAAATTTATTTATTTAAAACACCCTAATAATTTTTATAAAATATTTTAGCAAATGTCATACTTAGTTAATTTTTTATAAAAATAGACTTAAATAATAGTTTAAATTGTTAAATTATTAGTAGACACCATATTCTCTTTAATTATGGATTAATCATGAATATTTGTAGAAATTATATATATATATTTCATAAATTCACAAATGTCATTTTGAGTTATTTATTATAAAATGTACTTTGAATAATAGTTTAGATTAATATATTACTATTTTTCAA
>BJCN01327770.1:0-34044 GCA_018326445.1 Flaveria brownii
AGAAAAACCACGGGCCTCCAGAGAGAAAGATCCACTATGCGACAAATTGTTACAATCACATAGACTAATCTCTCAAGCCTCCCCCCGCCCAATTACACCCACACTCTCCAAAGTGTTTAAAAAAACTTTCTACACTTTAAGACAAGAGAACTAGAAAAGAAAGAAAGAACCAAACACTTCAAGTGTATTTTTGGTTGGGGCACTTTGAAACCAAAGCCTTGGACTTCTTTTATAAGCTTTGAGTCCTCCTAAGCTTTCATCCTTGCACCAATGTGGGATGGGAACATTTTCATATAGCCAAAAATCCTAATAACGATGAGCTCTCACGCTCCCATGACGTTTGGTCTTACTGTCAGTGGTTCAAGTTTCAATTAACTTAACGTTATTATAGTTGGCATCATTCTATATTTGTTTGTCGTAGCAAAACATACCGTTCGGAGTTTTAAACGGAAATATCCTATTTGATCATAACTTATTCAATTAAATTTTGTATCATGAAAGTCGTTATCTTTGACTTTACTTAGAATATATTAATTAAGACAATTTGTATCCATATGAAGTATGTGTTATACTGGTTAAAATTATTAACAAGCTCATTCATGGTATGCTAAATTTGATGTTTAGCTTCGTAAAGACTGAAACCGACCCTGCAAATTGCATATGTACTTTTATTCTTCCCTATAATAATAAGTGTGAAATTGCTATCATATTCTTTTATATATCTTCATGATTAATCATCTTGTACATATTAAATGTGGACAAATTAACCCTACATTCTGCCAACCATGCCTTATCTTACTTTCGGTTGATCTACCGATTGTAAACCTCAGACTTCTTGAAACACATCTGTCATGGAACTAGAGTTCGATTCTTTCAATTTTTCATGATGATACTTAGAATTTACTTTTCTTGTTCTCTATCAATATCATAGTGATCTTGAAATGTTTTCATTACCAACACAAGTAGACAAGAAATGGGCTGCCCACGTGCAACTAATTTACTATTATTATTATTTTTTTGATAATTTTGAATATTTAAGTTGACATTATTATATGATTGGTTGTTCTCTTGTAGTGTATACACTCCAAACAAGTCTAAGAGATGTAGTTTAATCCGTAAGTGCCATAATCTCCACTTATCTAAATCCTTCGTCCGCATCTGGTTAGCCTTAATTAGAAATAATCAAGTGACCATCCGTAAGTAGTCTATAACCTTTTCAACTAAACAAAAGAACCGTAAGTATCATCAACCTCCGTAAACCACCCCTTCCAAGGCAAATTTCCTGCAAATCTTCCTCATGTCAAGTAAAGCTTTTGTAACTGATAAAAGGTCATTGTATCTCACCTCACCTAAAAGGATTGTGACGATACGAAATGTCGGTCTATGGGTAGTGAATTATAGGGACATTACGATGATACGGACTGTTGGTCTATGGACAGTAAACCATAGGGGCATTATGACGATACTATTTCTATCTATGTGTAGTGAACCATAGAGGCGGCATTATGACGTCGGTCTATGAGCCGTGAACCATAGAGGCCGTGTGATGAAACGATATGTCGGTCTATGGACGGACAGTGGACCGTAGAGGATTATGATGATATGCATGCAATATCTACCTATATATGGGCAAAGAAGTATCGTAATGATACAATCTATCCGTTTATGGGCAGAAGAGCATAAGGGCAAAATGTCATACCCTTATTTCAGGGCACCTTAGTCCTTAAGAGCGCGGCAACTGGTACACGCACTTTCATTTAATTTTGTTATTTTAAAATAAAGTTTTATGCAACACAAAATATTTCATGAAATTGTTTTCAATTGTAAGATAACCATTGAACGTGAACAAAATTTCATTCATTGGTATGGTTTGAAAACCCTTTGTATTTACAATAAAACATAACTGAAACAATGTTTTAACTAAAACTTCTACCCACTGGCAGATTACAAAAGTTCAAGCCATTAGGTATAGTCTGTTCCTAGAGAGTTAAAATCCTTTCAACATATATCCATTGACTATGTCTTTTCATGATTATCTGAAAAATTTGTAAAAAGATACTTCACCAGAAATGCCAACTAATATATCAGTAGACACAAAAATAATTAGCCATGAATATAATTAAATAGTTTGATAATAAATGCCTCGGTATCTATACATTCACTTTAGCATAGGTTTTGTAAGAACAACTCTTTAGAGTCATTCCCAAGTTGGACAACACCTCAATCTGTGTTAGTTAATTAACTTCATCTTCTTCAAATGGATCTTCATTGCACGTCTGCTTGAGCAGTAAATGTCCTAATAACGTTACTATACGTTTAAACATGTTCAAGGGTTTGGGAAATATAAGAAAGACAATTAGAGAATTTGTATTTTGAAATCGCCTAACAAAACAAACAAACAAACATACCCAGTGTCTCCCGCTGAAGAGCAGGGTCTGGGAGGGGTATATGGTGGCAAGTCTTTCCTCTATCTAGAAAGATAGAGAGACCGCTTCCGAAGAGACCCCCGACTCGAAAGAGTGAATAATCCCAGAGTGAAATCGCCTAAAACTTCTATTTATATACTAACGGTGGACCTCTCGCGCGTGGACCATAGTGAACATAGAAGAAAGAGTGAATAATCCCAGAGTAATGAATAAATTTGTTACAAATGAAGAGTTAGTGAAAATTAAAAAATAAATAAATATTAGTTTCACTTTAAAAAATAAACATAAATAGAGAATGGAAATCTATGTATCACCTTTCAATTTTCTAAATTAAATAGAAACCTTTTTAACAGAGCTGAACTAAAACGGATAATAATTTATTTCATTTACTAAATGGTCGTTTAACTTGTTTATTACATAAGTTATATGATCCAACCGACATCTAATTATGTTTTATGTTATGACAATGTTCATCTTAAAAATCGACATCCGGCCTACGCATAAATACTTATCATTTTTCTCTCTTTATATTTTTATAAATCAATAAATAATATGAATGATCAGTCAACATTAGGTACTGATCCCCTCATATATGTGATATGTACAAGACGTACCTGAGAAGGAGCCCATTTGCATCATGCAAGCGGTCACATTAATGACACATGAACATGTTTTTAACATCGGTAACGGAGTTTGAATCACATTATAGGGAGCGGGAGAGAAAGTTAATTATTTTGAAAAAGGCAAACTTTATATATATTAAAATATTTTACACTAGTGGACCTAGAATTTACACTACTTAGTCTAAAATTAAAAATACTGATGAAAAATTTACACTTTCGGATCGAAAATTAACATTACTTACAAAAAAAAGAGTAAGCTTGGCCCTTGCACATGACATCAATCTATCCTTTAGTTTAGTGATTTTCCATCAATTTTTTCAGTTAACACCTTAAAAATGATCATCTTGATGCAATGATGGTATTAATTTCACTTGATTAATAACCATTTTGCATAATTAAAGTCGCTTTAACGACAATCATCTTTTCATTCGAAAGAGTTTTGGCTACTTTCTTTGTAGGGATGTTCTCTAAGCTTTATGTTGAAACGACAGGCTATGTGTTCGATGAAATGCCTCAATGACCCCTATAAGAAACTTCCAATCTGTGGCCAATTATTCTGTGTACCCCTTTGCATCTACAGCCACACAATGACCAAATAGAGTCATTTCCCTTTCATTATTTCTCAAGATTTCTCACAAGTCCCTACAATCTGTTCATAAAGACTGTTTTATCCCTATGTCTTGCACCTTTTAGCACAAATGCTTATACCCATTTTAGCCAAGTATTTTGTTAATTGATGGATACAGTTTGGGGATCAAAACATAAGTGACTTTAATGAGCCATAATCCAACCTCTTAAAGCTACAGTGAAAGTGTGCATATGATTGTAGGGAAGTCATTTCATTTTGATATATATATGTTGCAGTGTTGATCATGGTTAAATTAAAGAATGCTCAATCAATGTCAAATGGATATTCAACAAGAAAGAGGTGCAACTGTTACAACTCTTGGCATGATGCCTGCTAAGAAGAAGAAGGAGCTCATGAGTAATGCCATGAAGAGGACAAGTGATTGGTTTGATTGAATTCTTTCTTCATCTTGTTTCCTTTATGAATTTTGAAGTTTTTGTTTGATTCTTATGAGTTAAATCTCCCATAAAGATCTTTAAAGACTTTGTAATTTCTGAACTTTTGCAGGATTTTCTCCCAAAACATCTCGAGTGACGTTACCATCCACGTAGAAGGTGTTTGTTTTTCGTTACACAAGGTACATTTTAATGACATTTTGCAACTTTTGATTATTATAGATTGCAATTTGAAACATGTTTCCTTTGTCAATGCAGTTTCCATTAATGTCAAAGTGTGGCTACATAAGGAAATTGATATCAAAATCCAAAGAGGCTGATCATGTAGTCAAGATCAATGATGTCCCAGGAGGGTCTGAAGGATTTGAACTTGCAGCAAAGTTTTGTTATGGAACAAACTTCGAGTTAACTATCGAAAACATTGCAATGGCAAGATGTGTGGCTGAGTATCTTGAAATGACAGAAGAATATTCAGTTGGAAACCTTGTATCAAGAACAGAAGCCTATATAAATGAAGTTGGGCTTAAATCATTTGCTGGGGCAGTTTCCATCTTGAAATCATCAGAAAGCTACTTACCTGTTTCTGAAAACGTAAAACTGATAACTCGTTGTGTAGACTCAATAGCACTCAGTGTGACCAAAGAAAGCCAGTTTTCTTTATCGGCTAGTGCAGAAGGCAGTAGTGAAGGTTTAGATTCTTCTTCTTCGTCTTTAGTTCACCTAAAAGAAGAAGTTGATTGGTGGGCTGAAGATTTGGTTGTTCTTAGCATCCATACATTTCAAAGGGTTCTTCTTGCAATGATATCCAGGGGATTCAACAAGTATGCAGTTAGTCCAATTCTAATGCTTTACGCCTACAAATGTCTTCAAGATTTGGTAAACATCTCTTTATTAGTGCGGTTACACATTTCGCATAGTTTATTATAGGACACTTAATATAACTTACCTGTTAATGGGTTGATTTGTGTTATATTTAATATAAGAAGTTTAACAGGATTTGTTAAAAATTTAACTACGGAGGTAATGGGTCAAATAAGCCGAGAGTCATGTTAATACCTTCTCTAGATGGTTATATTAATAATATAGTTTTTGTAATCATAAGACGCTAAAGCTCTATAATTAGTATAATATATGGATGAAAGGTGTTTGGAAGGTGGTCCAACCTATTTTGACACGCTCTAAAAATTGTCTTTCTGACCCAAACCCATTTTCGTCCTGTTGTTGTTAAGCAGGAGATATCAGGAAAGGGGAAGAACAAAAGTGAGCCGAATCAAGGAAACGAAAAGAGGGTCGTTTTAGAAACAATAGTTAGCCTCTTGCCAAGGGAAAAAAATGCAATATCAACTAGTTTCCTTTCAATGCTTCTTCGATCTGCAATACACCTAGAGACAACAGTTGCATGTAGGTTGGATTTAGAGAAAAGAATGGGGTTACAACTTGGGCAAGCCGTCTTAGATGATATATTGATCCCTTCTTTTCGCTTTGATGGTGACACTTTGTTTGATATAGACACTGTGCAACGAGTTTTGATGAATTTTGGTGAGTTTGAGGGCACTTGTGATGACATGGAGAAAGTTGCAAATCTTATGGAGAGTTATCTTGGAGAAATAGCTTCTGATTGTAACTTATCGTTATCAAAATTTATGAATCTTGTTGATAATATACCAAATCAAAGGGTAACAGATGATGGAATGTATAAAGCCTTTGATATCTACTTAAAGGTACAATCTTTTTTCATCAAGTATATAAAATATTGCATAAAGTTTAGCAATTAAGATCAAGATATATGTTTTGGCATCTTGCAGGCTCATCCTGCCTTAGGAGATGTAGAAAGAAAGAAGCTTTGCAGTTTGATAAATTGTCAAAAGCTAACTAGTGAGGCGCGTGCTCATGCTGCACAAAATGAGAGGCTTTCTGCAGGAACAGTTGTTCAAGTTCTATACCATGAACAGCAACGGTTAAAAGAGGCCCTTGGTGATGGATCTATATCAAACCCGTTACCAGATGATCTTTCAAGTTTACAAAAAGAAAATAAAGATCTTAAACTTGAGCTTATGAAAGCGAAAATGAGATTGAAAGACATCGAAAAATCGCATTCTGACAAGTCATCATCGCGTACAAGATCACTTATAAACACCATGTCGAAAAAGTTTTTGAAATTTACTCCAATTTTATGGTCTGATCATGGGGTTTCTAGTTCCTCCAGCAGAAGCAAGAATAACATAAGTAGAGCTAGAAGACATTCTGTTTCATAAATGCCACAATATCCACTATTTCATTAATCATTGGTTTAGGCGTTCTGGTGTAATGTCTAAATCTTTAAATGTTATATCATGTCTTAGAATTCTTAATATTATATACATGCATAAGTATATGTGTATATGTATATGTATATAAGTTCAAGGCTGTTTTGTATCTTGAAAGGTATGTCATGTTATAAATGTTTAAATAAACAATATGTTCAATAATGAATGAGTGCCTACAATTAGACTTCACATGTGTCTATTAAAGAGAAGACAATGATGTAACATTCATGTGAACATATGAAGATAATGTTATATATGATTTACTCTCTAGAATAGTATGGAAATATTTAAAATAGTTAGGTCTACCTTTTTTTCTTATTTCGTGATAAGTATAAGGTTTCATTTCAAAATGTTTAAGTTGTGTTGCAATATTTGCTTTATGCATATAAATGAATATGCAAACTATCACTATCAAAATACCAGCGGCAACGGACTTGTAGCCTAATGTATCGGGATTTATGCATAGTGGTGTTTTTGGTGTCCCTCTCCCTTAAGAGTTCAAGTTTTACCATGAAAATTGATGTAGATTTAATATTAGGATTAATGTGTGTTTTATATATGTTAAAAAAATATCAATTTTATTACTTATTGTTTTTTCTAATGTTTTTTATGTTTTGTTTGTATTGGGCTTCTGGGCTGCATTGGAGCATGGCTGGCTGGGCTCGGAGCTTGCTGGGCTTGTTTGTATGAGTGTGATGGGCTTGCTGCTGGTTAGAGGTCGAGTTTGTTTGTTTATATGTGTGTATTGGAGATTATTCGAGAACCGACTCTTCAAACTCTCTGATTCTCAATATACGCTCCTCACACGCTCCCGCTAGGGTTTTGCTTTTCTGTTTTCTGATCTTGTGTTCATCTGAGTTATCACTTTGATAATCTCCAGTTTGTAATCGAGAAGTTCTTGTTTATGGTTCTTGTTGTTAAGAATCATTAATCATTCGATTGTTCAGATTGTTTTTGCATATTGAAGTTGTGTTGAGGTTATTTTTGATACCATTTTTGACAGAAAATATATCTACACGATTCAGAAAGCTATGCAAATATTACGAAATTCAAAACCTACATTTGTTCCACATAACATCGCGCGTAGCATATTGAGCATTTATTTTAAAAAAAAATTGTATCACCTTGCTTTTACTCTTCTTGTATCCCTTCAGCTCATAGAAAGATTAGGATTGATACTCGAAGGTTGATTAATGGTGTAGTAATTTACATTCTTGCTAGCTATTTGCTACTTCCATTGTTCGGGCCGTAATTTACTTTATTTAAATTGTAGGTTGATATTGTGTTAACCCATGCAAATCTAATGCAACCTTTGAATTCACTCATCATGAAAAGCTGCCTAAGACTTACTTGAATAAATTATAAGTGTGAGACAAATGGGCATAAAAAGCATATTTTGTTGACAAAGATATCAACAAATGGCAGCACTTATTGACAAGAACTAGCTGTCATGCGTGTGTATGTTTTACTTGTGGTCACTAAAGAAATCTTATATGGATATCCTAATGCCACTTTAAGCAGACAACAAACCCTAAAAGGGTAATGATGTCATCCAAATGACCCTTAAAAGTTTAGTACACCTCTCTCATTTCCAATATCTTGAAATCAACGTTGATCTACAACTTATATCACCACTTAAACAAAGACACTCAAATTATTTTTGCATAATAGAATTATAAATTCCATCTAAGAATTGATCAATTATTAAAGTAGTGGTTCTCATGAGGACATATGGTTAAGTGGTGTTTCGCACAATAAAATGTTACGGTTTAAATCTTTCAATGTCCAAACTTTATTGTATTTATCTAAAAGACTAGAATTGCTACTAAAAAACTACTCATAGTAGTGCGTAGGATAGTTACAGCATATTTTAATCAAATTTCGTAATTACGGTAAAGTGATTATAATAAATCTAATACATCTGTTTGCACTTCATAGGATTTAAAACCTGAACTTCTAGCAATTAGCATAGAGGGGCTGCACTTAATTCACCAATAGAATTTTCGTTCAGACACAGTAATAATGATTAGGTTCACACAAGTATTTCGATCTATATATGATGGTTTACAAACCGTATAGTCAATACCGCTAATTCAAACTGGAATACTGTGCTCCAACATCTTCTAATTAAAAGCATAATTCGTTTTTTAAAGTTGTAAAAGATCGATCATAGGTTATAAGAAAATGGAAATTAACAAAACCTTTTTGTATCAACACTTTTGTCCCCTACTTACACACTTACTTTTTCATCCCAACCCCAAACTCATTTAATAATCAAATTAATGGAGCACAAAACATGCAACTCATTAAAAATATAAGAGAAAGCAGCAATACCCATTAACATGATCATGGGTCCCTAAGCTTGTTTGTATAAATAAGTTGGGATGATACACCTCTTACAAACAGTCCTCACTTTATCTCATTCATTGCATTAAGACTCTAGAGAGTGAGACATAAGTTGTTACTCAATTTTGCTACTTAAAAACTGTCAATATATAGGTTAACTTGCATTTTGAAGCCTGTTACCTAAAGTTTGATCACAAAGTATGAAGCTTTATGTGATGTTTATTGTGGTTCTTCTCTTAAGCTTCCAAAGATGTGAAGCTGAAGGTATATATGTTCGATCACTCGCGAGAAACCGATCATTTTTGCATTGCTAGATCTATATTTGGTTCTTCTTAGGGTCCTTTATTGATATACATAATTAATGCACTTGATTACATTTGTAAAATGGATCAAAGGTATTAAATATCATGAAGTCTTTTCATCTAAATGTGGGTTCTTATTGATGTTATGAAGGTACAAGGTTGGGTAGAGTGCTCACATTATCAGCTAGCAGCAATGAAGAAATCATCAAGGTCAGTATCTTAATCATATTTCATGTCAAATTAACCAATGACATTTTTTTAGTGGTATGTGATTATAGCTCATGATTGATTTTTTGATCATATCGTTTGTTACAGATTTCATCGATAAAAAGAAGCAATCAAGATCATGAATTGGTAGCTAAAACTGATGAAGTTCCATCAAGTACCGCGTTAAAGAACAGAAGATCATTGTCTAGAGTAGTGACCAAGAAGTCTCATCATCATGTCGACCACTGGTTCCCGAAGATTCATGAAGACTACTACGGACCAAGACATCATCGACCAAGACACCATTGACATCATTATCGATTGCTCATATCACGTGTTCAAGAAATTAAACATCATGGACTAATTCGTTTCAACAATTGCATAAGTTCCATAGACTCGTGATATAACATAACAAAAACACTCCAGTGTTTACAGTTTACTAACATATGACTCCTGTTATTTGATCACAAGTTGATTGTGGGAAATTCTTGCATCAACGGCATAATTTTTTGTTACTTGTTTTCTCTTGTGTCTTACAAGTTGTTTTATATTATTTATTTGCAAGTGTAACCTTAAAACTTATTACAAAATTTACATATTGTGGCACTACTATACCACCACTGTCTTTTTTTCTAATCAAAATTCAAATCATCATTATTTCAATGAAATGAAAATTTAATTCCTTTTAATTATGTAAATTTATTTTGTTCATGTACAAAACCACAAGTATAAGGAAAAATGAATGCTAAAAAGGAAGAGAAATAATTAAAAGTTTCTGAATAAAAATAGGAACAAAATGAGACAGTAATGCGGAAATGCTGCAGGTGCTTAGGATTAATGAATAAGATTATCTACTTAGTTATCACCTATGTTAATTATATATTTATCCTTATTAAAATATATAAATTGATGATTTGAGAATCAACATCTCAAAAAGGTTTTATTTTGACGGGTTCCACCGTATATATAGTACTCTATATATATCGTACTTCATCTCCTGCTATAGAGGAAAATTTCGTCTTGTGGAATTCTTCTGGGCCCAATCAGAGTATATTATTATGAGTAGGATTTTAATATGCATTGTTTGTTTTGGTTTTGAGAATCATAAATCCCGGATGAGCTTAATTTGTAGGCTTTTGTAATACTACATGCATGCATAAGATACCATAAGCAAATTATTAAGAATATAACATAATATATATACATTGTATCCTAGTTAATCAAACATGTTTTTTGCAAGTAAAAAATATATACTTAACGCTAAAAGATTGAAGTGTTCAAATTATCACATATGCTAACCAACAATATAAAATTTTCATTTAAAATGCTGGTACGGTTAATTTTATCAATTTTCTCTTTTTTTGTATTAATAAATAATTAATAATAAGTTTTAAAATTCATAATGCATAAGCTGGAATAGCTCAGTTGGTTAGAGCGTGTGGCTGTTAACCACAAGGTCGGAGGTTCAAACCCTCCTTCTAGCGGTTTTCATTTTATTTTTAATATTTACTTCTTTTATGTGTGTATACATACTTTTTGTCTTTTATGTGTGTAAACTTGTAATCATAAATAAATATAATTTAGTATTTGTTTTTTAATGAAAAAAATAAGTGCATCATCGGCGACCCAAAAAGATGATACTTAAACATGGTCAATTGCAAGTGAGCCAAGTTGGCTCCTTCTTAGAAGCAGTGGTGCTTAAAAATATCTAAATTCAAAACCGAATCCGAACTATTTGAAAATTCAAAATTCGGATATCCGAAGTAAATTTCAGATTAGGATTCGTATAGTAATTTTGAGAATTGTAGGATATTTCGGATATCTGAAATATCCAAGATATTTTTATAAAAATTTAAAAATATTAAATATTAATTATATATTTTGGATATTTTTAAATATTTCGGATGTTTTAATAAAAACTTAGGATATCCGAAAAAAATTCAATAAGAATTATTATATTTTTATAAAATTTATTAAATAATGCAATTTCTTTTTGAATTTGGATATCCGAACAGATATGCGAATTCGAATCCGTAATTTCGGATATTCGAAATTTCGGATTGGGATTCGGATGGTGAAATCCACTATCCGAAATTTTCGAATATCCAAAATTCAAATATCCGAATTTCGGATACTTAAAAGGGTCATTTTGACCAAAGGAGATGATTACCTTATATCATAATGGCGAAAGTTTGATATGATGCTTTGTGAATGTTGGTAATTGTTGTATAGTGCAAAGTGTATATAAGAGTACTTTTACATGAAACATTAATATCTAAAATATGTATATCTATACAATAAAAGAATCCAAAAAATAAATGATGCGTTTGAAATTACAACATACAAATGACTACAAAGCAATTTTAGTTAGATATTTTGAAGTCTTTAAAAACTTTAAATTACAAAATATAAATTTACAACACGTTTACTGATGCACAATTCCACTACACCAAAGCCATTTCCCCTCGTTTACTTTCCCTTTAGTCTCAGCTCTAACAACTTTAATGATCACGCTCACTATTGGCTAATGTTTGAATCGCGTCTTGTGTACCATCAAGATTAGCTACAACGGTGTTGTAATAAGCGCATATGGCCCGTTTACGTGTAACCCAGAAACGAACATTAACAAAATGTTGCTAATCATGGAAAGTATTCCAGCAGCTTTGTGAGATAAATGAACTCCAGCAATAGCTTGATACAAAAACAAAATTCAAAATCTAAATATTTATCCACAAATACAACACATTTTAACAGCATATTTAGAGGGTGTTTGTTTTGAAAGTGATTATCTGATTACTTCGATTTAATCGTATTCTCTAAAAATCTTGAAATGACAATATTGGTATCAACATCATAAATGATCTCAAGAAATCTTGAAATGATCATATTGGTATCAACATCATAAATAATTTCTGAAATGATAATACTAGTATAAAAACCTGATTATCATCACAATAGATCTGAATCTTGAAACCAATTCCCCATCTTTGCCACTAACCCACCACATGCGGCCACCCAATCGACTATGTGACCGGAGAAGTACATACCAATAGCATAAGCTAACAAGAATTTGGTGGTGGATCTAGGGGGTGTTTGAGTGTTTCATTGGATTGATTGATTATAGATTATTCGAGTTGCAGAGGAATGACATGGGGAGATTTAAAGATTCTGCTACAATGGAAGGGAAGATTTCTTAGAAATAGGTTTGACTTTTATTTTGGCTAATCTTGACTTTATTATAATGATCTAATTTTGTTTTTTTTTTTTGGAAATAATGAGGTGATGTAGAATACTCTTGATGAACGGACTAGTTTAGTATTTGCCTAACAATGCTAATAAATAAATGGTTATAGTAAGTAATTACAAATTATCAAAGGGTTAAATTGATAGTCAGTTGTTTAACTAATATCACCTACATCTGTGTAACTTATCTATCGAAACATGTTAATTAACTGACAGATTAGAACTTAGTTGTGATCAGATTGTAAACAGAATGAGTTAACAGGTGGTAAACATGTGGTAAAATTGTAACCAAAATAAACAAGTCGTAAGACTGGTTGAACTTAATTTTAATGCAACCTAAACACAACCTATCTAAACAAATCAACTCGTACATAGTCACATAGATATGTTAATTTATCAAACGAGAGTTTGTAGAGGGAGTTGATTCTCTTGCAAATCTTTTTAAATTGAATGCAAAGATAAAGAGGAGTCGAAAAACAATAACATTTTCTTCGATGCAACTTTGCTAGAAAAGAAGTCTAATGACTAATAGTACGTGTCTCAATTCCTTTGGTATAAAAGATTAATATCTAAAAACAGACTGAAGCCACCCATCTTACCAAAACTCTAACAACAAATGTGCTACAAGTCATTCACCATGGTGGATCAATAAATTCATCATGTAGGCTGCAAACACTACATCATCTGCTGGTGCAGATCGGCATCCTGCTGGGCAAGCTCCACCATCATAGCTTCATCAAAGAACTTGTTGATGCTCACATCCTCACTCATTCCCTATCAGAAACGCAACAAAATCAACATTTAATCCATCAACCAGTATGTCTATTGAACAACAAAGTAGCTGATCAAGGTGAAAATTGTATTCTCTTAGATCTTTATGCCTACATTTACAATGTAGTAAACGTTTCCCAAATTCCTAAATAATAACCCTGCTTTCACTTTCTTGCTAAAAGTGATCATTTCACAATGCATTAATGGGTCAGGCTAGTTGGCCGGGTAACAAGTGATTTTGGTGCAGCCCGGGTTGACCCAAATTTACTTTCTTATGACAAAAATCACTTTCCCTAATTTTCTAAACATAATTAATTCTGAGGCTTTATGTATCAAAATACCCTTTGGAAAACATTCAACCAGCTTGCCCTGTTTCCTTTTGAGCTTTTATCTTTAGCCGTTTGGCCCATTAGTGATAAAACATATACCACATCAACAATTCATAAAGTAGATAACTCATAATCACTACATCTATAAATTCCAAAAAATATAATTAGAAATCAGAAGGAAAAAAAAGGCGCGTAAACAAAAAGTTAAGATAAGGTATACCTTCCTACGCCTTGTTTTCACCATAAATTCACGTGCAAGATACTGAATTGGGGCTGGCTCAAGTGGCCGTAATACAATGCTTTTATCTAATGGATCACCAGGAACAATAGCCCAATGATCAAAAGTGGAGAGCGCAAATGCCTGCCCTTGGGTATGATATCGTAAATCCGTCTCAAAACCAAATGATTCAATTACAGGAACAAATGCCTAGCAATCCCAGAAAAGGATCCAGAAACACATATTAGAAAAAAAAATAACCATGTCTAATATAGTTTTCACCCATTACCTAAACCGGACCCACTTTTCCTAACTCTAACAAAAGAAGAATACTGACCTTGACTATATAGGCAGGGGTTCCTGGTTGAGGAACATCAGCAGTTATATGCCCACGTCTTCGAGATAGCACCGTGTATATAGCAGAAACACAATCGATAGGTGTTTGTATCTGATATGTTATTTCAGACAGAGATACCGAGTTATATCAACAACAAATATACTCATAAATGTTAGCTATCTGGTACAATAAAGTAGAAAGAACCTGAAAAACAATAATGTTAATTGTTAGCTATCTGGTACAATTAAGTTTTTGGGGTTATTACCTCCACATAATATACTGGCTCCATAAGGCGTGGTGTTGCCATAAGAAAGGAGGAGTAGGCCACACGTCGAGCCGTTGGGATGATTTGTCCGGTTCCGCGATGTAGTGGCTCTGGTGCAATTTTCGCGTCAACGATTTTGAACTTGACATTACGAATTGGCTCATCACAAAGCGGACCCTCACGTGCACCCCACTGGAATCTGTTAAAAGCTTGTGTTAGTACTTATTTTATGTAGTGGCTCTGGTGCAATTTTCGCTTCAACTATTTCCATGCTGTAGTTATATGCCACTTAACGTTTTGTTTTCTTCCACAATAAAAAATTGTTTTGACATGCAGTGAAAAAGATTCAAACATCTAACCATCTTGTTATTACAACTTCAAATAGCACGTCTTATTTGGTAGCACACTGTATTACAACTAATAATGTAAATCTTACTATTTAATATCACATAATCAGTTCCAAAACGCACATCCAAACACCCATCCCCTAATTCAGTATAGTGCTAACAGAGAAACAACTTACCCTTGAACAATTGAATCCTTCACAGAGTTCAACAAACTTTTGTCAACTTCACTTGAGAGAGTGTCATCCAACAATATATTAGGTCCCTGCAAGATGATTAAACATATAGTTTAGAACAATAAATGAGAATAGAAAACAGGCAATAAAAATAATAAACACTTTTAAAATTCATTATACCTGCTTGTCTGGTCCAAATGCCCATATAGACCTTGCAGCAAGCAGATCCCAGTCATATTTGGTTTGAAAGAAGTCCCCTAGCTTCTTTCTGGGCCAGTCCACGCTTACAACACCATTCTCAATATCTTCTGCAAGTCCTCTCTCCAATGGTTCAGCAATCTAACCAAAAATATAATGTAAGGCATATATTTTATAAGATAAAAAGAAGTATATATAATTAGGTTTATCGGTTTAGATACCATGGTAATTTTATTTTTCTTGTTAGGCGTTTCAGCAAAGCATTTCATTGATGAAGATTCCACCACCGTTTCACAAAATGAGACAACTGGGTCTGCCACCTGTTTAATAGATAAAATAATATAATAATAAGTCACAAGCAAAAAATATATCAAGGAGAATGTACAAGAATTAATATAACACACTTCACAAAAAGAAGCCATCTTGACCCAGTTACTTATGAATACATTAGCTAATGTCACGCTTTATCTCGAACCAGTTAATTGGGCCGAACCATTCAAACAAGTCATGAGTCACCCAAAATAAATTCATAGTGCATAAACTCCTAAATACTTTATTCAGAAATCTAGATGTACTATTGAATTAACAAAATGTTTGTCATCATATTTGACACAACTATTTATTATGAAAAGGTAAAGTCTTGTTTCAGGTCCCACCTGACCAGACCAACCTGTTTCAACCCTACCAATACATCTTGTTTTGATCATAAACTTGTTACCCAACCCGCACAACTATCCATTTTAGAAAAGTAAAAAAAATGCAATACCTTGACTTCGACTTCTGAATATAGTTCCCTAAGATCCTTCATTATAGAATCAAGATACAACTCTCCGGTACCTAAAATAGTATGTTCCCCAGACTCTTCAACTTTAGTAATTGCTAAAGGATAACTTTTGCTAATCTTCCTAAGACCCTCAACCATTTTCGGTAATTCACTTGGATTTAACGGTTCAGTTGCTGTTTTTACCACAGGAAGAGTGTTAAATTGAAGAGGCCTGAATATGTACACATCATCATCGTATTCTGAATCACAGAGAGTAGCAGTTTTCATAATTGAAGCATCAACACCTTCAATAAGAACCCAAGATCCAGGTGGCGCCTTATTGATAGGTATCCTGTAACGTGCTTGATAAACCCATAGTTTTGTTACTTCTTTTACAGTCATATCTTCTTCATCGTCAGGTGAATAGCCTTCTCCAAGAACACGCACGGTCTGGCCTGTATGGATTTCTCCACTATAAACCCTTCCAAATGCGTCAAAAACACTACAATCTGATTTTGGATACAATTTGGTAACATTAACCATAAGTGGCCCAGATGGATCACAATTTGACATGGCAGTGTAGATTCTTGAACTTTTAGGCCCAGTGTAAATATGGTCAACTTTTTTAGATGCAGCCTCTTTAGCAGACGGGATGTGGTGTACCAGCATGTCAGTGAAACCAGTGGCAGAACCGAAAACCGAGCTGCAAGCTAATCTAAGCAAAGGTCTCACATTCAATTTGTAGGCGGCATTGCTTAAAGTAACACCGAGTTCTGCTAGTGTTGTCTCTACACTCTTTTTATGTTCTCCAATTACTTGGCTGTAAATCTTGTAAAGGGGTTCGAGGATGAACTGTACAAATGATCTTTCTGCCCCACTTGCAGGTTGATTTTTTTTAAAAGTTCTAGTAGCAGGATCATAATAGTAATCTCCCCAAAGTCGAGATGCAAACTTGTTGGCATCAAAAGGAATTCCATGAAGCTTAACATACAACTTGGCAAATGATTGCAGAGTGAAGCACCATCCTGCACTACCACTAGCAAAACAAAGGTTTCCAGCAGCTGGATCAATGAGTTGGACATTGCCAGCTGTTGAAGAGACTGCAGTGATGTGGTTGTTGATCACTTCAATTGTATGTCTCAACTTATGATAGGCATCTTTTGGAGGAAGTTTGAGCTCGGTTATTAATCTGTCAACCTACAAATACGAAAAATTTACAGAAGTTCTTAGTACTTCTATATTATATAAAAAATATTCTTAAACTTTTTTTAGCAGTACCAGGTACACGAGATGTATGTAAGTGCATTCCAAAATTGATGATGTGATGTTAATTGTTAAATAATCAAAATTATATAATCAGTTGTTAATTAAACGGAGCATCAAAGGTAATGTTTGAATGTGTTTTCTGTTGTTTGAAGTTGTAATAAAGGTTGCTAATTCGTGAAAAAAAAATATTACCAAAAAATGGACAATTATGTGTAAAAAAATGTAAATTTTGTAGCTGGCAATAGGTCTCCCAAGAGAGATTAAAGCACAGGGTAGGTAAATAGGTCATTTCAGTTTATATTTGATCAATAATCAGTTTTCTGCAACTTCTATGAAATAGATTATATAAACATTGATCATTTGATCCCTAAATAATCAAATAATCAGAAAAAACAAAAAAAAGTATATGAGCATTTCAAACTGATTATTGCAACTTCACATAGAAATAATCAGATAACAAGTAAAATACCTTGTTTATCACAACTACTATAGGTAGACGCTCTTGGATTGCATGCCGAATCGCTCTTTCTGTGTTCACCTATACATGATTGATGTCAAATAATATCCTTACAAAAGTGGCATGTTTATATTTTACACATACAAATTATATCTTTTTTTCAAGATCAAATAAACAATGTAGCAAATGACTTACCATTACTCCTTCAGCAGCATCTACAATCAACACTGCACCATCAGCAAGCCTAAGAGCAGCTGTCATCTCATCGGAAAAATTAACATGCCCTGGTGTATCCATGATATTACACATGTAAGATTTCGAATTGCTATCCTCAAGAACAAGTGACATAGGAACTGCTTTAATTGATATTCTCCTCTCTTGCTCATCTACCCTCGTATCAGTGTATCTCATATGCTTCTCACTGTTTTGATCAAAAGTAGAAATATGATGAGTTTGCTCAACCAACATATCCATGAAAACCGTCTTCCCATGCTGCAAATGCCCAATCAAAGCAACATTCCTAACCAAAGTAGGGTTTGAAGAAAGACCCAAGAGAAATTGGGTTGAAACATAAGTGGATGAATCTTTAACACCAACTTCAAACTTAATATCCCTAACAGGTTTAATTATCGGTAGCTCAAGGGGTTGTTCATCTTCATCCATTACCAGAGTTTCCACCTCCTCACCATAAACCTCTTCTGCAGTAGGGTAGTACTTCTTATCCTCCGCAAGAACAATCTGATTATCCATATCAACATCTTCACCGGTAGTTAACCACCCGTTGGGTCCCGCAGCTGCATTCTCTCCATCCGAATCCGCCCTTTCAGCTTCAAGCTTGTCCGGGAGTTCCTCCTCTTCATCCTCTCTATCGCTCTCTTGATCAGACTCGATTTCAGGTCCAATGTAGTTTCCAAACTCATCATATAAACTGTCATCCATCCTGCAATCACCAAAACCCTAAATTCGTGACGACACATTAATATTCACTTCATCCTAATGACAAATCAGATTCATCTCTGTAATTCACACCTAGAAGGCTAAAACCCCTTCGATTCCAAAACGAAACATTAATTCACCCCACTAAATCAAGTGATATTCCACTTCAATTGACCTAATACGTCGATACTTAAAAAGGGCGTTTCAATACTTACAGTAAAATCTAACATCCCACTACATTTCACAACGAGAAAACTAATCAATAGCAGAGATTATACGAAGGCACCGTGTGATAATGCTTATAGTGTTAATTAGGTTTACGTATTTAAGTTTCTTTGAGAGTTTATAGAAGAATTAAACGATTGTGTAAGCTATAACCAATCAAAGTAAATGAATATAAAGAGCATTGAAGAAGAAATCTGACCTGAATGTTCGCCGGAGATAGTGACGGTGGCGACCGGAGGAAGGGTTTCAGAGAATAAGGGTTTAGGCACTCAGTTGCGTAGCCCCTTAACTTTACTCCAATTTCACGATATACACATACTACTAAGGTTTCCTTTCAATTTTGCCACAATATTTCCGATAATTAGCGTTTAAGTATTTACTTCTTTGATCGACTAAAAGATTATTGACGGTTATAGACTTATAGGCCCGTCAAATAATCAGATTATTTCCATTACTTATGTAATTCGAGATCATTTCAGAAGAAAAAAACTTTCAAGTGAGAAAAGCCTCAGCCAATCTGAAATCCATTTTTTATTATTTTAATAAAGTGTTAAATTATATTACTAGAATTATTTTGGTTAAAGATCATTGTTTGTAAGTATTTACTTACTCTTAGAAACTTCAAATTTTTATTTTATGTGGGTGTTTGGGATTGCTTCTTTAAAACTCGGAGAAAAAGAAGATTTTGAGAAGTTAAAAGTTTTAATTCTGAAAACTCCTTTTGAGAAGTCAATAAACACCCACTATTTTTAACCTACAATCTTTTGTTTAATGAGTATATGGTTATACCATTAGAATACTCTCTTAAAGACATACTCGAGTTTAGTTATGTATTTAAAATAACATTGATAACATATTGATATCATTAAGCTATAAGAATTTTGATGGTTGAATCATCAATTACTATTATGTTTTCAAGACACTTAACTTTAGCTGGATGTAGTGAGAAATGACTTTTTACCTTGACTGGTTCGAGTGGGAGACCATAAAGTCATCGTAAAGAACATTTTTCTATCGGTCAATAGCTTGTTTGTTTTTGGATGGTATTTTTGTTTTGGTCTTAGATAAGAAGAGGGTATAACAAGAAAAACCGAACCATATGACAGTCTATCTTTTAACCTTTTATCATAATGGTATATATAATAATAATATATTCTAATCATATATTTATTAATAGTATATACTCATATAAGTAATAACTTTGTTCAAGAATGTGTTAGTAGTCAAGCTTGTAGTTATAATTTGAGCTCAAGCTTGTTTAGTATGAAGTTCATTTTAGGTTTAAGCTTGCTTCGAACTTGTTTAACAACGATCAGATTCGAGCTTTAACATCAGATCGTTTAATCGATTTCTTTAAACTCCCATCGAAATCACCCTTTACACCTTTTTGTGATATAAATTTTTGAAGAGGTAAACATGATTTCAAACAATATTCAATTCAATGTTTAATGCTTATTTTAACTAGGGTGTTTGCTTGGATGGAATCGTATTCCCATCTAATGAATTTGGTTGTTTTAAAGTAGTGTGACACCAATAAAATCAATATGATACGTATAATAGCGACAAAAGTATGCTTATATATATTATAGAATCTCTAGCAAGGTGGGTTATAAATATCCAGAATACACTTAAAAAATCACATCAATTATCATATATTATTGAATTTCATTTTATTAATAAAAAAAGTTACAGTTTTAATATCTTCAATCAATCTTTCGATTGTCACTGGTTATCTCCAATTTGTTTTTTTATTTATTATTTTTTTTTCTTGTCAAATGAACCATAGAGTCACCATTCACCAACACCACTATAAGTGAATTGTCATCCGGAAAAGCTTATCGCCATTTGCTTTTGTTATCGGTGCCATTATCGTCTCTGTTAAAGAACCTTACCCAATAACAGCTTCTTTTCACCAATCTTTGATTAATTTCCATACTCTTTTTACATGTTGACATTCCATAAACAAGTGTTCAATCGATTCCAAATTATTGTTGTTAGCACAACACACATGTTTCATTTTTGAACATCACACCTCTTTTATTAATAATATGCTATATATTTATGTATTTTCAAAAGATCACCTACTATATATAATCCGAATGATTAACATAAAGAGTCATACATGGTTGGAGAGTTCACATCATCCCCGTGAGCGTCTTTCCTTTTCTCTCCTTCACGTACACCAGTCATCTCCTCCATGTCAACCACCTCAATCGTTCATTGTCTATACTTTAAGGGAGGAAATGAAAGACGAAATTATTGTCAAATCAATACAACGATGACTTAATCTTAAACAAATTAATACAGTGAAACAAAAAATCTAGTTAAGATTGCATAGAGAGCGTCCATGAAGAAATATATTGCTAGTATTAATTCATTTACAACCTGGATAACCCGATCATAATCAAAGAAACTGGTCCATTGTTGAGTCGTTGGTTTAATTTTGACCCGGTCATAAACAAAATAGTTGAAAGAAAATCCTTGAAACATTTATTGACAAGTAAATTATCCAAATCAAAAGGGGTCCACTTTGTTCGATCATATGTTTCACATACATATACATACAACAATAATAAGTTTATTAAAGCATTTGTACGCATACAACTAGTTGATACATGTTACAACACATATAAAACCTTAAATAACACCATGATTATTGATACTCTAAACAACAAAAGAAAATTAGAATATATGTGATCCATTCATGTAGATAGGAGTAGACTTTTACAACACATGGTGTTACTTGCTAGATGTGCAAGTGGATTTCATTAGTGGTGTTTGTGTGGTGGTGGATGGTGGACGACAGGAGGTGGAGGGGTGTGAACCACTGGTGGTGAAGGGTGGTGAACGACTGGAGGTGGTGGCGCGTGGTCGGCTGGAGGCGGGGTGTGGTGGTGGCTTGATGGTGGTGTTGGTTTAGTCATCTTTTTTTGTGATATCTAAATCTTATGATCGTGATTGTGGTTGGTTGGAAAATGTTCTTATTTATAAGGGTCATAAGCATGATCATTAAGTTAATTTCAACCCTTATTGGGTTAGGTGGCACATCCACCAATCAAATAAGCGCTCATAAAACGTGATTACTTATTTTAATTATTTAATATTTTTTAATAATAAGAACTTGTACTATTTAATACAAGTAAAACACTCTTAACTTTTAAGACATTATTAATCAACATGAAAATAAACAGGCTTTAAAATCATTGCATTATTTTTTTCCTAAATTGATTATATTAATATTACTTAATTGTTTACATAATAAAAGTTCTCTATCTTAATATAGAAATACCAAATATGATACATAAATATGTATTATTGTATCATTGTTCTCAAAGCGACAACATATGTGGATGTTGGCACTTGTTCACGAAAATAGACGTTTAGTTTATTTGGTAAAGATCGAAAGAAGAATTATAGATATCCATATTATTACTTGGACCGGAAAAAAAACGTGTTTCCTATATACATATGCATCTATAATATAAACTTTGTTTGATGACTAGTGGATCTTGCCTTATGTATGATAGGTTTTTGATAGTCATAATAACTTCATAGAATATTAGAGTCGATCTTATAGGTACATCTAATCTTATTATTTAGCATTTTATGTATCTAGAACGACATAGAAAGAACGGATGATTAAGAAAGGATCTATGAAAATTGAATGTTAAAACTGCATAACAGTTTACCGTAAACGTAAAACGAGAAAATATATAGTGAAAACTTCAAATGAATATTAATATTTAGGACTTGGCTTATATAATAAAAACAACAAAAATGTAAATTGGGTAATTTTAATTTCAGTAGCAAATTACCTTTTGAAAGTTTATATTTTTTTTCATCTTCGAAACTTACTTTTGTTTGTAAAGTACACGATTAAACTTTCAAAAACATTCTACAAACTTGTAGGATATTTTCTAATTTTTATATTCAATCATAATGCGTGAATATTCTAAGTTTTCAACCCTCTAACTATTTACAAATATATGCTCAACCCTTTTTATTTTTTAAGCCTAGCACGAAGATCAAGTCGGGTAACAAGTCATTACGGGTTTTAAGTAAAATGGTTTGGTTACAAATCGTTTTAAAACAAGTATCAATTTGTTTCGAGTCAAAGTGAGTAGGCTTTAACTATATGAGTGTGGAAGTAAAATGAGTCATTTTAGAAACGAAAATAAATAAACTGAATTCACCGGTTACTTCTTTTTTACGCTGGCAATGGTTGGAAGCGGCAGTGAAGATAGTGATAGCGTCAAGGAGGCAGTGATGGTAACGGTGGCATCATGATTGTGGTGGTAGTGGTAGCTACGATGCAATGGCGAAGGTTGTGCTAGTGGTGGCTTTAGAGGTAGAGGTGGTGCCGGTGGATGTAGAGGAGGTGCTTGGCAGAGGAGGATGCGACAAGTAGTGCTGGTAGCAGTGAGTGGTGGTGCCGACGACAGCAGTTGCAACCGATGGTGGCATGTGTGGAGATGTTTGTGGTGGCGAAATATGGATGTTGTGCTAGTGGTATCATATGGATGTTATGCTAGTGGTATTGGTTGTGATGGAGAAGGGGAATGTCGGTGCTGGCGGTGACAAGGATGTGGAGGTGGCGGTGATGGTGATGGTAATGGTGGTGTGGCGGAGTGGATGGTAGTGGTGTAGACGA
Organism: Flaveria brownii; assembly: GCA_018326445.1. Lineage (NCBI taxonomy): Eukaryota > Viridiplantae > Streptophyta > Magnoliopsida > Asterales > Asteraceae > Flaveria > Flaveria brownii. Next base: position 23,412 of record BJCN01327770.1, read on the forward strand.
AGGTGGATCTGGAATGGTGTCAGCAACAACAAGTGGGTTGTGACGACAAACAATGATCGTACTTGAGCTTGACTCATTTAGATCCGTTTTAAATTAGAAACACGTAATTATAATCAACTATTTAAAAGACAAACATGATTGGGTCGTCGGTCCAACCTGCTCACCGACCATCCTCCTTGTTTGTAAGTTTCATTGGTTCGATCTTCGGTTAACCAACTTGTCCAAATTGTTCACCCATTTTTAGCGCTGGTTTAATTCGAGGGTCCAGGTAAAAAAATCATTCCTTTTTAGTTTTTTTTTCATATTTTAACAAAAACGACAATAAGATTGCTTTTTTTTCAAACTTGTAATAATGTAATGATATGAACTTGAATTGTTAATTTTAAATTTGGTTTATGTTTGCACGTAATTTTTGAAATACATCTATTACTTATAAAATTGTTTTTTTTTTAAATTAGGTTGGACGAGTGGACTTTTAAGTCATCTAGTTTAGTCTCTGATGCAGTTCTAAAAATATTAATTATTAAAGGAAAAAAAATCTATTTTCTCTCTATCCACTATGATATATATTGTCTTTCGTTAATTAATGGCACAGTTTTAGTATTATTATTAGTGAAGAGTCCATAAAGTATTGTACATAATCCACTAAGGAGAAATCAATGAAAGATTTAGTGATGAAAAGATATAATTGTTTATGTTGGGTGGACAAAGAAGGACAAACTTTTTTCTATGAAGAAAGTCGAAGTTTGATGATAAAAAGTTAGGTTAATTATCATAAAATTTTATGACACATTTTATGTTTCATAAAGTTGATGAAAATACAAGTTTTATCCATTTGAGTTTTCGTCTCATTAGTCATTTCTAATGATATTATTTGTTTTTTGAATTTTAAATATCAAATAATTGGAATAAGATAATCAAATAACATCAAATCAAATGAAAAGATATGTTTCCAATTAGGAATTTTTTCGCCCTATCCATCAGTAAACCTGTCAAATGCAAAAATAGTAAGATTTATTTAGATAATATTTAGGTTAATCAAATAAAACTAGTGGTATTCCTCGTAGCCGTTTTGCGGCTAGGTTCGTGTTAAGGCTAGGAAATCCGTTACAGCTGCACATCAAAGACAGTTGTCACACCAAAGCAACGAAGATGAACCTTTTACAATCATCATCATAGCCCAACGAATATTAAATATAAAATGAAACGGATCCTAAATCATTGTATAAGTTATCAAAAATACTTGATGGAGGTTTTAGAGCTGATCCATCTGAAACTTCAACATCAACATTAATGTTGTTAGTTACAAAAACTAAATTAGATAATCGCACTATTACCATTTAAAGCGATGTCTCAAGATAATCAATTCATGTTTTTCTATAATTTAAAATGTGAAACATAATCAATTTAACAGTCAAGCGGCGAAATCAATTACAGAATCACAATTTAGAATCAACAAACGGAATCCATTGAAGTAATACCATTCATGATATAAACTGTGAAATCATTATATGCTTCATGATAATGATTGATCATAAGAGATGTGATTAATAACACAAAAACTAATGAATTGAAAGTACCTGTGTCTTTCGATTGTCCATAGAGTACCTTTCTTTCTGTCTTGAACTCGAAATATACACTGTGTCGTCAGCACAATGATATTTAATTTGTTCTCACCTCAAATTCCCAACTTAACCGGTTTGCCTCCTTTTTTGAATCTGATTTAGAATACTATGAGTGCACCAAGTAAAAGTTAGAGGATATAAGCTTATCGACAATATATATATATATATATATATATATATATATATAATATTTTGATTATAAACCTCAGGTTCTCTGGGCACTTGAAGTGGTAACAATTTTTTAAAATTTTATTTAAGACATTATTAAGTCATCTGATAATATATAATATTTGATTTGAGATGAATATTCAATTTTGCACAACAAAAACAAAAATCTTCATTCCGATCCAAATAAGATGCTAGGAAAGCTTCTTACCCACATTGGTTTACGATCCAAAGAACACATTTATTCATATTATAATAAGACAAATAAGATGTAGAAGATGATACATACCGGGACTTAGATCTTGAAATTTTTATTAGGACTTAGATCTTGAAATTTTTATCATTGCTCGGGTTAAATTGTCTACTTTCTTTTTAGTGGTCGAGATTAAGGGACCCTTATTCTTAAGTACTTAGCATCTGAAGGGAAAACAACTTTTTTAAGGATAATGGAACTCAAAGATATGATAGATTAAATATATGGACACAGTTGAAAGCAAGCCCAATCGAAAGAAGTTTTTCTTCATTGATTATCCTTTTGTCCCAAGTAACACGATCAGGAGACAGTGTGGAACACTTACCTGAGATATGAATCCACCAATCCCATGTATAATCATTAGGTCAGCAAATTGGTCTTTGTCAAAATGGAATCCAATTTGCAAATAGTACTACAAAACGCTATGTTTACATCTCTTCAGCTTATCGCTCTCTCGCAAGCTCATCAAATTTGATTAGAAACAGTAGCAAAAGTACACATTTGTTACTCTAGTGAAACTATTACACTATCTAAACACTAATGTTGAAATACAATTTTAAACACATGTTTTGAGTTTATTAGGATAACCTAAATTAGATACATATGAAGCTTACCTGCTGCTAAAGATCATAAAAACATGCACCCTTATCCTTCTTCAGTACTTTCCTATGGCCTCTTTCTAATAAGGGAGCAGGAAAATGTAAAAAAAATAAAGTCATATCACTTCATAAAAGTTATTTCAAATTATAGAACTTTAAGCCTTGCACTTGGGAAATTAAGATATGCTAAAACAAATTAGCTATGAAAGCAGGAGTTACTACAACAAACAAACAAATGCTAAAAACTCAAAGTACATTCAAAAGCATGAGATAAAAGAACGACAAGAAAGTGAATTACCTGAGCTAAATGCTAACTCAAACCTAATTTCAAGATGTACGCAACATAATCATAGAGCTAATGATAAAAATGGAGGATGTATACCTGTAACTGTGAATCGAGTGATGACCGACAACGACCAGACTTTGCTCTCATTCTACCCCCTTGTCGGTCTTCGTTTCGAATTCTTTATATAGAGATCATCATCACATATTAAAAAACCTTATTGCAATAAATTAAATAGGCAATACAATCGTTAAGTTTTCCTTTTAATCTTAGAGAAATGATCAAACTGGAGGATGTGTACTTGCAATTGCAAGTGGAATCGTTCGCCATTCTTTTATAAACTATTAAACCCATGCATATAGCAGGGGTAATTAATAGAAAAGGATCGAAAATGGCAAACAACAAACGATCAACGGGAAAGACGCCGACGGTTTACCAGCAGCTCTCACCTTCCCCCTTTCTCAAGGGCACAACACCATTGTCGTTTCTCAAATCCTTTTCACGCGAACATAACCATTCAAAGTTGTACATCTACGCAGTACAGACTTGCAAGCGACCACCACCCCTCGTCTTTGGCACCAGCAACCACAACATGCACTTTTTCTCTCTTCATCGTCAAAGGGGTAGGGCCGCCGGAGACACGGGGGGTGAGGAGACAACAACCAAGTCGGAGGACCCACCGCCTCCTCTGTCTCCAACACTCTTTCTCTCTCTCCCTCTCTCTCTCCGATCTGTCTATTTTTATCTCACATTAAGGACCAAAGTGTAAAGATGATAAATCAAGTGGTCAAAACTTGAATACCTGAAATTTAACTACTTCTTTCCCTTTCTTTTTAAACATATAGGGTAATGTCCACTCATGTTGTCATGCATCCAAAAGATGATACTGTCACATGCTCAAAAAATATAAAAATGACCAATCAATTAATGGTATCGTCGGCTTTCACTAGGGAAATTTTAGACGCACCGTAGATAATTTAAAAAAACGATTCAAACCGTGACATATTGGCCAAACCGTGACATATTGAAGCCTAAAGGTCACGGTTTTGCCAAACCGTGACAGATTGTGCTTCAGAAAATGTTATGCACCTTAGGATTGGGTTAATTATTGGGAGTGAGTTTCTTGGTTTTGGTGGTGTATATGTCACGGTTTGGCCAAACCGTGGCATATTGAGTATAATATTTAATTTTTTTAATTTTTTTATAATATAAATGTAATATATTTTCTTCAATTTGTAACTTCTAATATTTTTATAGGATTCAAATTTTCTTTTATTTAAATTTTTAGTATTATGTACATATATAACAAACAAACTAACACTTAAAAAATAACTTATAAACATCAATTTTTATTAAGTACATATGACTCGTAGTCCTCAAAAATTGATTTATTCAATAACATAACGCATGATTTGTTTTCCAAAGTTTAATTAATTTATGTAAATATTAAGAATACAATATTTTAGTTTATTTTAGTTCACAAAAAATATGAATTAATGTATTTTAGCTTTCAAAAAGTAACTTTTAATGTATTTCAATTTTCAAGAAATATGAATTAATGTATTTTAACTTTCAAAAAGTAACTTTTAATGTATTTCAATTTTCAAGAAATATGAATTAATGTATTTTAACTTTCAAGAATTAACTTTTAATGTATTTCAATTTTCATGAAATATAAATTAATGTATTTTAGTTTTCAAGAAGTAACTTTTAATGTATTTCAATTTTCAAGAAATAACATTTAATTTATTTCACTACTCAAAAAAATATCTTAAAAATATCTCAAACTGTAACCTTTTATTCAAATCGTGACATTTTGATTCAAAAAAAATATCTCAAAATATCACGGTTTTGTCAAACCGTGACCTTTTGATCCGGTGTCTCCCCAAAGTGTCACGGTTTGGTCAAACCGTGACCTTTTGATCCGGTTTCTCCCCCAAAACACTTATGGTGTCCCCAGCAGGACCCTTTCATTTTAAGAAAATGAAAACAAATAATAGGTTTGACACGTGTTGTTCTATTGTTTTAAAGAGAATGATATTTGTTATTATGTCAAATACATCAGCTTATTGTGTTTTATACATTTATTGTGTCATATATTTTATATAATTTATTATATGTATTCATAATTGTGTTCTACGTTTTGAATCATTTTGTATTATTTTTATCATTGTTTCTATAGATTATATAAACTTGTTATCTGCATTGTGTTTTACACTTAGAAATACACAATTATATACTTTCGTTTAAACCTTATGCCGTTGAAGATAACACAATGTGTTATTTTTGTCATTTCCCTATAGTTTATAAACTTGTTATCTATTATCATGTTTTATGATTAAAAATACACAATGATATTATTTTTCCAATATATTTTTTTAAAGCTTATAGCGTTCAAGATAATACAATAATAATAAAAAACCACAATGAGACATTGTGTTATTTTATTATTGTTTTTAATGTATTAGATTAATTAGGTGTTATTTTATTATTGTGTTTTACATATTAGAGATACACAACAATGTTATTTTACCATTATATCTTTTTAAAATTTATCATTTTAGAAAAAGACAATAGTATTTAGAAAAAAAAATAACTAACAAAAATTCACGATGAGCTGCGTAAAGACACATTAACAAGACATAAGTTTAAAAACGTATAAAATTAATTATATTTTTATATAGCAATACTCATTTTAAAGATAAAAAACGCTCGTTTTTTGGTGTAGCTTGTATAAAAAAATGGTGTCCTACATAAAAATTATGAAGGTTTAAAAAAATGTAAGATCTTGCAAAAAGTCAATAAAAGTGACTATTTTTAAAATACACCTTTAGCCAACTTTTTTCTACTAATTGATATCAATAGTTGATTATAAAGATTGATGGTTAGAATTACTTTTTATATTTTTTAAATTTTGAAAATTTTTTTATTTGAATATTTCTCAAATAAAAAAGATAAGAAAATTTAAAATAATAAGAAGAAGGAAGGAAGTTTGCACAGATGGGTTTCAAACCATGTACGGGCTTTACCTTAGTTTTTCTTGTTTTCTTAAATCTAACTAAATTGTATATAACATTTTATAAAAAGTAATAAAATGTTACTGTTTAAACTTTTATAAAATTTTTAGTATATATAATCCACAATAATTAAAAATAAATTAGTAACACAATAAAGTTATTAGTGGTTTCCTTCACCTCAACTTGGTGCCACATAGACCCACTCTTCTATCCATGATAATGAGTGAAAATGACTATAGCTTGTTGATTTAGGTATGCATGTTGACTGATGACTACCGTCCCACTACAACAATAAAAATTCGACAATTCATTGTTTTCCTTTCAAAATTTTCACCTTGATATCATTGGATATTTTTTTAACAGGACTCCGAACCTGACGATCTATCGGGACTAGTTACCCTGAACCTAGCCGTAAGTCGAAAGTCATAACCCCAGATGCGCGGGAACCGGATTGAATCCGTAAACCCTCGCCCCCATCAAGATCGAACCCGGGATGAAACCCCGAACCAAACCCTCACCTGGAATATTAACGGTAAAAAGATTCTCCTAACTTGTAACTTAACAACGTCATTGGGTGCAATAAGATATTCTTTTTCTAATGATTAAATGTTATAGTCTGATGATGAACATTGATTTATATTAAAGAGTGTACGCGTTAATCATTAAAAAAAAGTTTTTTGTCACAAACATTACAAATTCATTACTAGATTAAACAACAACGCACATCAACTTGAACCTAACAGGCTCATCCTACAACACGGACAGTGCGCATGCCTCTCTAACCAGGGCGACAAACACACCGAATGGAACCGATGCGCGCAAGGCAAACGATCCAGCTTCTCACCGACCTTGAACTTCTCCAAACAAACAACACACTCGTCTTGATCCGACGATTTCCAAATCGACCCCATTCTCCCCCAACCGAACCTCTTTGATCCACTTCTTTTCAACCCAAAAACCTCCATTTGCAAATCTCCCATCACCATAGAACCACTCGGCCTTCTCCAAATTTCTTCCACAAGATTTGCACCCCTAGAACTATCCTGGCTGTTTAGATACAAAATCAGTTCAAAAGATCAAAACCCATATCATATAATGGTAAGTGGTAACCAAAGATGACAACTTTAATCTGTTTCGTTGATGTCACAGGCGCATGTTAGCAAGAGATGCACTGAAATGCTAACGTGCGCCATGACCGTTACCGTTAATACCTGTTGGTCTCTGGTTTACGGTGGCTCCGGAGCCTCTCATCGAGTCGTTCTTTCGCTTTTCTCGCGACACCAGCAAGCTTCTCGTCTTGATCGGAGTGGTTTATCATACTTGTATGCTGTTTTCAAACATGACAAACTAATTACTTTGTATTCATAGCAACTTAACATATACATAATACATGATACATCACAAAACCTCTTGAAACATCTAAAAGGTCTCGGGTTCAAGTCTTACAAGAATAAAGAAATTCGCGGTTCAAAAGAAACTGAACATATGCAGTGTATATTAATCTTTACCGAAAACGAAGCATAGGTTCTGCTCCTAATCGACCCGAAAGCAGAATGAATGTTAAACGAAGAATCAGACCATCCGGTGCTCCCTCGAAACCTCCTCCGTCGAGCGCTTTTGACTCCAGGCAGCGTACCAGCCATTCAACAAAAACACCCAGAAAAATCTCAAACTTTGATGTATCAAACACAATAATTCATTAAATTACATCAGAAAGACGAATGATTGAAAAACAATCTCCATCAATGAAAGCTAAATTTCAAGAAAGCTGTTCCAATGGGGTCTTTATAATGGGGTAATTGATGGCAGACAAAGTGAGACCCACTAATGGATCATCAGTAGCTTTGATTGGCTGAAATCATCCACCAGTGGTTCAATTATTAGCTTGAATAGTCGGATTCCACTCAAGTGATAACACCAATTCATGGTATTGTATCAGATCTGCAATTAAATTGATTGAGAGAAGATAAGATTGTTAGGAAGCATAGGAAATGCCGATGGTGTAATGGAGATTAGAAGAAGAAGACAAATTTGGGGATTTTTTGCGATCGAAGAAGAGCCACGTGATCGTATCATCGTGCCGGAGGGCCGGCTTATGATAATAAATTAATAATATACAAAACGGGCACGATTCTGGTTCCCGACACCTGACATATGTAAGAATGTTTAATAACAGTCACTACAGTATGGGGGTGCAACAAATTCAAAATTGCACTCGTACACCGGAGTGATGTGGGGTGGGATCTTGTTGTTAAAACCACCCTTTCACCACAATTTTTTTTACGGTTACGTTGTGTTCCCAAGTTTACTTAACGAGAGAAAAAAAATGAAACACTTTCTTTTCCTTTATCTTCTTTTCTTTTCTCTTCTTTTTTCTTTCTTTCTTTTTATTTCTCTTCATTTCCTTTCATTTTGAAATGATTGATTTTAGATTTCATTTTTCTTTCATTTTCTTTCATTTCTCTCCTTAAGTAAACTCGGGAACACGAATTTCTAACAATCCTTTCATTTTTCTTTCATTAAAAAAAACGCTGGAACACAACTATTTTTTCTTTCCTTCCACTTTATTTCTTTTCTCTCCTTAAATGAGACTCGGGTACACAGCGTTAGAGGTGATTAGTTGTTGGCCAACGCCTAACTTAAACAAAATTATATTAATGTATAAATGCTAAATTATATTAATGTCTTTTACATGTTTCTCTACTATTTTTCTACTCTTCAACCATTCAAACAAAATGAATCCTCGGAAACTAAACAACCAAGCAACCCTTTTATTAGATGTGATTCGTATAGCTCGTGGTTTGATCCAACCTTATTTTCACTAGCTACCGGCCTACCGCAGTTATCATTTGGGGGTGAAACGCACCAAACAACCTGATTCCCAATCCGTAACTCCCTACCTAAGCTCAATCCGATTCTCAAATAGTTACCGAAACTCAAATCGAAAAACAACAAAAAAAGGTCCAAAAGGGATTGCAAGACAAAAAATACTTGTAGTGTTTTGTTAATAATTTTTTAATTTTATTATCATGTAATGTTTATTTTTTCTTAATTAATGTTAGTTTAATTTTGTTAGTTAATCTTCGATCAAGCTTTGTTTATTTTATATATTAAATATAATTAATGTTAATATTATTTTTTATATTTCAATAAAAGAAAAATAAGCAATAGAAAAAGAAGTAAATGATTGAATGAAAGCGACTATTGACTAATCAACCTTACTTTCACTCGGGTAAATTTTAGTCCTGAAACGAAAAAATGAAGATTATCACAAGTACACGTCAGAGGTGTACAAGTGGAACTGTTTCGAAAAAAAAACCGGTCAAAAAAACCGAACTGGTTTGAAAGAAAATCTGTTTGAGCCAAACATGTTCCCAACTCAATCCGAACCGCTGGTTTGTATATCGGTTTGGTAGCCCCATACTTTTTGAAAATTAAAAACCGATTAAACCAGTTAAAAATCCGGTTTATTAAAAAAAACGGTTTCAAACCTATCCAAATCGGTTTGACAGGTTCGAGTATTCAGTGAGCAAAACCGGTTTGTAACCCAAACTGGTTTGACCCCAAGACAAAAAAAACTAGTTCCGTTTTGAACCCGAACCGGTTTGAAAAAAAAAAACACCAGTTTGTACACCTCTAGTACACCTCCAACAACCTCCTTCACATTATCAATCTGAAAAGCCGACACTCATTAGATCTGTGAATGCTAGAACTTGTCTCAAAAGTAATATTTTCTATGTCGGTTTGTCAATGAGTGAACTCACTTAATGTAATCCACATCGAGAGCCCCTTAGCTTGAACATATGGAAGTTTTTGATATGAACTTTTACTTTAAAGAAGTTACTTCTATTGCTTTTGATGCGAGTTTTCCAATCTTATAGTGATTTTATTTAGTTTCTTTTATTCGAGTCACATAAAACTAATCACATAAAACTAATGTCTATGAAGTGCGCAAATTCGTCAATGTCTTCTAAAGCAAGAAGACCATTGATAGTCCCATTTTTGTGAGCATAGGCTTTGATATTTTTTGATAAATCGTGTCATCATGGTAAAAAAAAAATTCACTAGAGACATTTACTTTGGTTTGATACTTTTGATTAAATTTTTTTTAACTGTTGGTTTATTATGGTGGGGTTTAGATGAATGGATGATGGTGACATTGTACAATTTAGTAGATATTCATTTGGTTTTGTTTGTTGAGGTAATTACCTGAATAATCTTCAAAAAAAAAAAGGTAATTACCTGAATGCCATTTCAAGTTTCTTTTTTTTTAACGGGAGCTTCTAAAATTTAATTTAGAGCTAATTACACATGTATTTTATTTGATTTAGTCATATTACAATTCTTATTAAATACCTATGTCGGTGGAACACAGGGGTATGTTAGGTATTTTACATTGCAAGTGATACGTGTTCTTTACCTAACCTTTCACCGCCTCTCAGCATCATCATCATCATCAGCGACATCTTCATCTTCTTCATCTTCATCTTCATCTTCATCTTCTTCATTCTGCAACTCCACCTTCAAAGCACAGGTCTACACACAGGGGAATCAAAGCATTTCAAGAAAGCTACAGAGGAGCAAATCAAAGCATTGAGCGGAAAAGATGAAGGTCGAAAGGTTGTTTGCCGGTGGTGGTGACTTGAGCGGTGGTGGTAGGTGCGGACGACGGTGGTGGCGGCAATGGTACG
>BJCN01327782.1:9372-21060 GCA_018326445.1 Flaveria brownii
ACAAACTTAAGACAAGACAGAGTCAATCGTGTGATTGAACAAGGCGACTGGGTCAATTGTACTATTGAAGAATGCGAATGAATTCAATCGTGTGATTGGATTCAGTCGTGTGAATGAAGAGGACGATTGAGGTCAACTGACTGAAATAGCTTAACCGTGCGAATGAACGATGCGACTGAGTCCAGTCGTGCGATTGGAATATGCGAATGGGATTCAGTCGTTTGATTGATCCAATCGTGCGACTGAGGCTGCTGTGTTTAAAAAATCAAATTTTGAACAATATGACACAAAATACGAATTTTTGAGATACCCTAATCTGCCGTATGATGAAAAGTCGAAACTTTAACTCATGCACTCGTCAAAAACACGTTTTGAAGCAAAAAAGTGAATCTTTTGATTAAAAACATTAATTTTAACACCAAAACTAATCAAATCCACACAAAATCATGAGCCAAAGCTCTGATACCACTTGTTAGGACCGTTTTCGTACGGAGTACTAACTGATTCTACGTGAAACCAGATCAAATAGCGTAGAATTCTATTTGATTGGCGATCCAATCAGTGAGAACGACAACCTGGTCGATCTAACGACTAAGTTAATGTTAAGAACGTGTTGGAATCAATCAGGAACGAACTATGAAGTTGGATGGACAAACTGGGACGCTCTGGACGGCTAGGGTATGATAGTATTCGAAGTGATACGTTTTTCCACGAATTATGTTGTATTTATAGGTTTTCAGTGTTCAGTCATACGACTGAGCCATTAGCATGGTTCAGTCATGCGACTAGCTCATGCGTCTGACTCATACGCACGACTGAAGGTTCGGTCGTGCGACTAAGTCAATCTTATGTCTCAATTATACGCCTGATCTAGTCACTTGGTTCGGTTGTGTTACTGGTCCATAAGTATGGTTCGTTCGTGCGTATGGTCCATAAGTATGGTTCGTTCGTGCGTATGGTCCATAAGTATGGTCTATTAGCATGAATAACCACCCGACTAAGTTGAACACATTTCTGAGTCATTATTGACTTAGAACTATGTACAACAACCTCAAACCTATATATAGTTCATACATATGAGTAATACTAAATACAATAAGAATATGATATATTTAAAGGCAATTAAACATCAAAACACATATCATATTTCATTAAGCACTTGTATTACATATGTGTAATAAATGAAAGACTTTTACATTGAAATACATAAACTAGGAACAGTGTATCAACAGAAGTGGTATGATACACTATCTCAGTATCTCTGTCAGCATGGCTACAAGAGAGGTACTATAGATGGAACTCTCTTCATCAAAGAAAGAGGAAATGACTTGATGCTAATTCAAGTATATGTAGATGACATTATCTTTGGGTGAACTAAACCAAAGCTCTGCAAAGACTTTGAGAAGCTGATGAAGAATAGATTTGAAATGAGTGGCATGGGGGAACTCAATTTCTTTTTAGGAATTCAAGTGAAGCATGTTGAAAATGGCATCTTCGTAAGTCAGTCAAAGTATCTACAAGACATACTTACAAGATTCAACATGACTGAACATAACATTGCAAACACACAAATAGCTAGAAACCACCCCCCTTAGACCAGATCTTAAGGGGAGTGTGTAGGTAAATATTTTTGCAGTGCTATGATTGGGTCTCTGATGTATCTTAAAGCCAGCAGGCCTGATATAATGTATGCTATATGCAAATGTGCAAGATATCAAGCTAACACCAGTATGTCACATCTGGTTGCTGTAAAAAGAATTCTTAGATATCTCAAAGGTGCCCCTAAGCTAGGACTTTGGTATCTAAAGAATTCTGACTTTAATCTATATGCATATACAGATAGTGACTATGCTGGCTGCAACATGACTGCAAAGTCCACATCTGGGAGATGTCAATTCCTTAGTGGAAGGATAGTCTTATGGCAATGCAAGAAACAATCCTATGTATCTGCATCAACTGCTGAGGCTGAATACATTGCTGCTGCAAGCTGCTGTGCTCAAGTACTTTGGATTCAGAATTAGATGCTAGACTATGGATACAACTTCAAAGAGACTCCCATCCATATAGATAACAACAGTGCTATCTCTATCATAGAGAACCCTGTGCACCACTTAGGACAAAGCACATCAACATTAAGTATAATCAAATTAGAGATAATCATGAAAAATGATTAATAAAACTAATTAAGGTAAACAAAAATGAACAATATGTTGAATTGTTCACACAGTGTTTTGATGAACAGAGATTTAAATATCTTTTATTAGCTATTGGGAGATTAATCTTGAATAGATTTTCTTAAAACTTAATCTATATTATTTCTAAAAGGAAGTGTGTGTCCTAGGTTGTCTAATTTATCACCTACATAAGCCCATTTTATCTTGGGAGAAATCTTTTTCAAATGATATTCCTTAGCATTTTGAAAAGTTACTAAGTGCATTTTCTTTTGGAAGACATTAACATTGCCTTCGGAAGAATTTTAATTCTTCAAATCACATAACTAATTAAAAGAAATTTACCTTCGGAAGAAATTCAATTTTTCTTCCAAAGCCAAAAATATACATCTAAGTACTTATGTGTATTTAAAGAACAAATTTCTTCCAAAAACAATTTCTTCCGAAACCAAAAACTCTTCGAAAGAGAAAATGCTACAAGTAAATTTTCTTCTGAAGCCATTTTTTACTAAGCTTAGGAATATCTTCCGAAGTAAAAATTTGGCTTCGGAAGTTTTTCACAAAACTTTTAAAGACAAATTACCTTCGGAAGATTTTCAACTTCCAAGAAAACTACCTTTTTGGGCACACAATGGGATTGATATTTGGACATCAAAGTTTATCCTTTTACATTAACTTTGTCTCAAGTCCATTTCATATAAATATACGCAACGGTTCCCCCTTCTTTCACTATCTCCTTCATCTGTAACTTTTCTAAACCTGAATTCCATTCATTGCCTTTGTTCTTACCTTTCTTCACCTTAAAACTACCATAAATGCCCAACCTTGATCGCAGAAACCAATCATATTTCTCCATGCTGCTTCACAGGCAATACAATCATGTTGCTCTGTTAAACTCCGAGAAAGATCCAAGTTTCTCAGAGGTTTGTCGCTTTCTTTCTCTATCAAACTACTTCACCTCCCTCATCGTTGATCTCCACTCCATAAGGATCAACTTTTGGAATTCTGGAGGACCTGCCAAGAGGTCACCATGAATAGAGAGAATGCACTGTCTGCCATAGTGTAGGGGAGGAAAATCTTCATCACTCCAGCTTCTATAAACTCTCATCTATAACTGGATGATGTAGAAGGTGATTTGTCCTTCCTAAAATCTACTGTAAATCATTCTTTTGAGCATATGGGCTATGAAGATGACTTCTCAGTCAGAACCTTCAAGAAAAGGAAGGTTTCTTCTCAGTGGAAGTACCTCCTCCCTGTCATTAACCACAGCTTGTCTAACAAGCATGGAGGTTGGGACCAAATTCCAAAAGACCTCTCTTTCATAATCCATGGGATGGTTCATGGGGTCAAGTTCAGGTATTCACAATTTGTGTACAATAATTTGCTTGCAAACTTGGACTCCTTAGAATATTGTGTCCCCTAGATATGTCCAGGCACATTTTGAACTGTGAACTGGGTTCACAGTTGAGGGGAACAAGTAATGTTCTAAAATTAGGACACATGAAGCCTGGTATCTTTAAGACAAAGAGAAAGCCAACTGTTGGCTTCTCAGGGGTAGAAACAGCCCTGGTCCTAAAAATGCTAAAGCTCATTTCTCAAGGTGAAAACCTAGCAACACGAGCTAGTGTTAAACCCACACCTTCCACCTCAAGACCGCCCACACAGCCTCAAATAACTCTCACCTACCAAACGAACCTATGCACAGGTTATCCACCCTGTGTAGGACCCCATATTACCACCGATAAGGAAGAAGTGGACACTGGAGCTCGCACTTCTCCTGAGGAGCAAACCACTCCCATCTCATAAATGATTAGTCCTGAGGTTCCTCATGCTCAGGCTGATGAGCTCATCACCCAAGAAGCCTTAAGCCTTCACTCAGAGTCTCAACACTCTAGTGAACAACCTTCAGGGGAAAGTTACCATCCCAGCCTCTAGATCTCAACCAGCCAATGCCCAACCTTGACTTCTATGATGATAAGGATATGGCACTCAGTGCATACCATGAATCTCTCTTCTCTTTCCCTACTCAAAGAGAGATGAGTATTCCTAAGTCACCTATATCCAGCCCACATCATCCACCTCGTCACTGAGGTGGATCTTCCTGAACCTATTCAAGAGATCCATATAGAAGAGGCTCTCACTTCTAAAAGTTATTACATCATTAAGACCTCAACCATGACAACCCAGCCTATTGACACTTCAACTAAAGTTATCAGTGAGCAGGGGAAAACCAACAGCCAAGAACAACAAGCTAGTGATGAGGAAGAAGACTTAGTTCCAATTATCTCATCCCTTAGTGATTCTTCTACTGAAGATGAGAGGAATCTCAGACTAAAGGTGCAAAAACTAACAAAAACATGCACCTATTTAGTCTCTAAGGTCAGTCACTTAGAATCTCAAGTGACTACCTTGTAAAGAAGGGTCAATGATCAACAACTTGAGATTTATGATCTTAAGGAACAACTAGCTAGGAGACCGTTCAGGAGGACTCAACCAGGAACACAAGAACCCAAGGATGTGATAGACTTAACCTCCAAAAAGGGGGAGGAAGTTGTCATAATCATAGAACCTGGGAGTCCTTCTCAGGGTATGGACATTGAGGAATTACCAACTGTAAGGTTTATAAAGAGTATGATGCAACCAAAGCATCCAAAGGGCTTCCTCCATGAATGCACCAAAGTACCAAGTAGAACTACTACGGAAGTTTTATACTTTGCATGAAAATCATGCCAAGTATAAAATCTTCCAAAGCCAAAAGTTCCTGAGGTAGCTTTATACTCAGCACAAGAAATATTCTAAGTACCAAGTCTTCCGAAGTTAAAGATCAAATCTTCCGATGCCAAAGTTGAAGTCTTCCAAAGATTCAAAGACAAAGTCTTCCGAAGCCTAATAAAGTGAAGACTGATTTCTTTCGAAGAATTAGAAGAACATGCTTTTCTCTGATGTACTTTTACAAAAGTTGACCAACTTTCCACTGCAACTCTGATGACTCACCAAGTTGCATAAGTTGGTGAAAAGGTCCATGCTTTTGTAACTGTACTTTAAGGTCTTTGCCTGTAACTTTCTACTTTATGTACTTTTATTCTTTTTGTATAATATTAGGATGTGAGCTATGGCATATCATTGTCACTAGTCAAAAGGCAATCTACCTTTTAACTCTACATTAATTTTGTTATCTTTCAATGTTCCAACTGGCTTTCTAATTGTGGCCGGTTGTAAGGTGTAGTATAAAGTATCTCAATCTCTATTAACTTATTTCTTATGCATTGTAACTCTTGTAAGAGAACTTGAGATTAATATACATCATCCTTGAAAACCTTATATATATTGTCTTAAGTTATCTCTTTACTTACTTGTGTTCCTTGCATCCTAACTCTCAAATCCCCGGTTCCCTATTTGAGCTGTTAAGTGCTCTAAGTCTTACCTCATTGTGAGACTAATTGTATTGACCATTCCTAAACCGGTCCTTCACTTGGTATTAGAGCATTCTAGGCTGTTGATTGTAAGATCTCAGCATCTTAAATCTCCTCAGTTCTCAGAAATCACTTAACAACTCAAATGGCAGCATCCAAGGCTGATATGGAAACCAGTACCATTGTAAAGTCCCCACTAATAACTCCTGATCATTTTGATACTTGGTGCCTAAGAATGGAAGGCTTTATCAAGTCACAAGATAGCAGGATGTAGGAGTCTGTTACTGAAGGACCTTACATTCCATGCACCTCTTCAGCTGCTACTGGAGGTGGCATGATTTCAAAGAAGGTGGCTGACTATTCTGAAAAGGATAGAAAAATAATAGACATAGATCAGAAAGCCATGACTGCCCTCCAAACTGCTCTTCCAAATGCCATCTACGGAGGTTTCAAGAAGTGCAAGACTGCCAAGTAGCTTTCAGATGCACTGAAGCTGATGTATGAAGGTTTTTCTAATTCAAAAGAAAACAAGAAGGATCATCTGAAGCAGCAGTTTGAGAAGTTCACCATCAAAGCAGGTGAAACCATGACTCAACAATACTTCAGGTATGTTTAGATAATGGATACTCTGATGAATGTTGGAGTAAAACTTGAGAATAGAGACATCGTGAGAAAGTTCATGTCCTCTCTTCCAAGACAATGGACACACTATTGTGTGGTCATTAAGAGGACTGAAAATCTCAAGACCCTCACTCTCACTGAGTTGTATGGGATACTCAATGTTTACTAGATGGAGATGAACATGCAAAATCCATCTAGCAACTCTAACAATCACCAGAGTCCTGCCCTTCATATGGGTGAAAGGGATTGTAGAGCCACCACACTATTTCATATCTTACCCTGACAACTCACCTAAGGGCCCTTTCATCACCTTCCCTGAGACACCAAAGGAGAGCTAAATCCGTGGAAGCCCATTCCAAGAGACAAGCTCATCACATGCCTTTATGTCTCATGATGAAAGCACAGGCAACTTTCTCTTCACCCTTGAAGACTTGGACTGCATCCATCCAGATGACTTGGAGTACATGGAGATAGTTCAACAAATGGCTCTTCTCACTCACAGAGCCAAGAAGTTCTACAAAAGGACTGGGAGAAAGTTTCCTAGTAATGTATCCAGTGGAAAGTTCGGACTGGATAAAAGCAAAGTAAAGTGTTACAACTGTAACCAAATAGGACACTTTTCTAGGGAGTGCGAGGCACCCAGGACAAATGGTGGCCAAGCACAACCCAAGCCAAACTACACTAACGGACCTTTAGACAATGAGAAGCCTAAGCAGCAAGTTGCAGTTGCTGTTGAAGAAAGAGGCTTTGATTGGAGCTTCCAGGTAGAAGATGTGTCTCCAAACAAAGCACTGATGTCAGATCTTGATGAAGTCATGGTATTTGAACATCTTAAACAGATATAGGTCCTATAACTTAGAGATGAGATCTGATATTGAGTCCTTAAACATCTTAAAATATTTTTTCAAAAAAGCTGAAATGAGTATATGTTAAAAATAGAAGACTTAAAGAAAACTATTTCAACTCTTAAACATGAGCATACCAACTACAAGAATAAAATCAAAGATCTCATCACTAAGTTAACTGAGTGCCAGGCTGAGCTAGTGATCAGCAAAGCCAAGGCAGAGAAACAAGTTCTTGAAGAAGAGACCTTCAAAAACATAATATCCTCATCCTTGCATTCCAAAGTATGTTATCAACACAAACAGGGACTGGGATCTAGTGAGATAGCTCCTCCACACACTTTATTATTTGTAATACCTCCAAGGTGTGGAACTAGTCAAGATGAGCTGCCATCCATATATCCTAGTGATAAAGAGGATGATGAGGATGTAGTGAAGGATGGATCCAGGAAGAGTGAGGAAGATCATCCTAACAAGGGTCACTACACTCCTGAGGAGAGGAACAAGTCAGGGATGACTAAGTCTAAGAGGTAGAACTTGATCTGAGCAGTAAAGAGAAGATCAAAGAATGCTCAGGAGATCAAGGCCACTTTCAACTCCAAGCAGAAACAAATTTTTATCTCTACAGGTTTTGAAGTGGTAAAGACTGAGGACACAACTTTGAACTCTAGTGCCAAGAGTTCAAGTGCATGTTCAACTCATCCCTGTGAAGGAATGAAGACTGAGAAGCTATGTAACACTACTACACAACATGAACCATCAACCTCCAAAGTCAAGCTTCACCTTAGGAAGCGTACCACAATATCTTCAAAGATGGGGATGGAGATGGAAAGTGATCAAACTCAGTCTTCTACTCACAAGAAGGCTCTCAGAGGAAAGCATTTTGACTTTATTATGTGTGGCAGTACTTCTCATCTGGCTAAGGATTGCATCTACAATCCCAAAAGTACTGTTAACATAACCAAAAAGAAGACATCTGAGAAGAGCTAGAAGAAGAAAGCTTTGGAAGAAATCAGTGTTTCTTTCGGAAGCTCCAAAATGAAAATGAAGACAACTGAAAAAATGCCTTCGGAAGAAATTTGGTCTCGGAAGAAAGGAATGCTTCCGAAGCACCGAAGCTTGTTGCAGTGAAAGCAAGATCTTTCGAAGGGTCAGTTTTCAAAACTTCCGAAGTTGTAAAAACTTTAAAAGCTTTAAAGGTCAAGTCTAACATTTCGAAGATGGTGTGGAAGATAAAGGAAGACCAAAATTCTTCATGCAGCACAACAAATGATCCCGATAGTCTCAATATAGGATCAATTACTATTGTATTGTCTTCAGCTCATTTTGAAGATCCCAAGACAATGAGGCTTCGGTTCCAAATATAACTAATTCTCCTTTTATTGTGTAGGAACAACTGAAGACCAAAAGAAATGTATGGATCATTGATAGTGGTTGTTCTAGGCACATGAGAGGAAATGACTCCTTGCTTCAAAATTTTGAGAAAATTGATGAAGGACCAGTTTCTTTTGTAGGAGATGCTGGTGGTCACATAACTGGAAGGGGCAGGGTCACAAATGGTAAGCTCAGCATTGAGAAGGTAAATTTTGTTAAGGAGCTTGGGTACAATTTATTGAGTGTATCCCAATTTTATGACTAGAGACATAACATGCTCTTTACTGAGAATGAGTGCATTGTTCTCAAGCCCGGGGTGGTCATTTCTCAAGAGCATATCCTGCTTAGAGCACCCCGGAAAGGGAACATGAACAAGATGGATTTGCAGGAAACATCCCCCTCAAGAGAAGTTTCTTGCTTTCTATCTAAGGCTAATAGTGATGAGTCTTTCCTTTGGCATAAAAGAATGTTCCATGTAAACTTTAAGAACATGAATAAACTAATTAAGAATGATTTGATAATTGGAATGCCAAATAAAGAGTTTATAAGTGATGATCACTATGTTGCATGCCTGAAAGGGAAACAACACTTGGTGTGTCACAAGCCAAAGGAAAAGAACTCTATCACTACTCCCCTATACCTATTACATATGGATATCTTTAGCCTTACTAATGTAATAACTTTGGGAAGAACCTCATACTGTTTTGTTATCATAGATGATTTCACAAGATTCACTTGGGTTTTCTTCTTTAGAACTAAGGATGAAACTCCTGAGATCTTAAAGACTTTCATTCTAAAAGTTGAGAATCAAATTGATCACTACGTCAAGATCATAAGATGCGATCAAGGAACTGAATTCAAGAACCAAATCCTTGACACATTTTGTGATAAAAAGGGTATTACAAGACAATATAGTACTCCCAGGACTCCTAGCAAAACGGTGTTGCTAAGAGAAGAAACAAGACACTTGTTGAAGCTGCAAGAACCATGTTGTCTGACTCTAAACTACCCATTACCTCCTGGGCAGAGGCAGTCAACACTGCCTGCTATGTGCAGAACAAAGTTTTAGTAGTTAAGACTCATGGTAAGACTCCTTATAAACTGTGGCAAAAAAAAGACCTTTCGTTGGTTTTCTCCGGTCATTTGGATTTCCTTGCACCATCTTGAATACCAAAGATCAAGTAGCCAAGTTTGCTAAGAAATCGGATGATGAACACTTCATTGGATACTCTTCTCAAGCTAAGGCTTATAGAGTATGTAATCTTAGAACTAGAGTAGTTGAAAAATTAGCCAATGTGATCTTCAATGAGCACACACCTTATGTGAAAAGTTCTTGTCCTGATTGGCTATTTGATCTCGACTTAGTTACCAACTATTTTAACAAATCATGTGAATATGTTTCAGGATCAATAGGTAACACATCAACAGAAAATCCTGACCTAAGATTTGAGTCGAGAAGACCAAGATAGACTACATCTTTAGCTCCAGTGGTAACTAATCCTGCAAATGAAGTTTCTATCAGTACAACAATCACAAATCAAGCTGATACATCTGAAGTGCTTGAAAATTCCATCTCAGAGGCACAAAACACAAATGCAGGAACTTCAAATGTAGGAGGAAATGGTGATGGTGATAGTGATCAAGAATTTCTTGATGCTGATAACCACTCCATTGATGACAACATCAATGATGTCACACACTCATTGGATCAAACTTCTCTTGATAAGTATGCTGATGTGGTGGAATACACTTAATTCCCAGATCTAAACTTTTCAAATCTAAATCTGTCTAAACAACTTATTATGATCCCTCAACTTAGGATCCACAAGTCACATCCCACCACAAACATCATTGGAGATGTTGACAAAGGGGTGAGAACAAGAGGACAAACTAATGACAAAAATATTTGTCTACACTCTTGTTTCTTGTCCCATATAGAGTCAAAGAAAGTTGATGAGGCTTTGAAGGATGGAAGTTGGGCTGAAGCAATGCAAGAGGAGCCGCTTCAATTCAAAAGACAAAAGGTTTGGAACCTATGTCCTCTTCCTCATGGGAAGACTACTATAAATACCAAATGGGTGTTTAGAAATAAAAAACATGATAGAGGACTTGTCATCAAGAACAAGGCAAGACTAGTTGTTCAAGGGTACACACAAGAAGAAGGAATTGACTACACCGATGTCTTTGCTCCAGTAGCAAGACTTGAAGCTGTTAGAATATTCCTGGCATTTACTGCATCCAAGGATTTCAAGGTCTACCAACTTGATGTCAAGTGTGCATTTTTATATGGGGTGATTGATGAAGAGGTGTATGTCAAACAACCACCTAGCTTTGCAGACTCAGATAATCCGGATTATGTTTGCAAGCTTGATAAAGCTCTTTATGGGCTGCACCAAGCTCCAAGGAAGTGGTATGGGATATTATCTCAGTATCTCTGTTAACATGGATACAAGAGGGGTACTATAGATGGAACTCTATTCATCAAAGGAACAAGGAATAACTTGATGCTAGTTCAAGTATATGTAGATGACATTATCTTTGGGTCAACTAATCCAAAGCTCTGCTAAAGACTTTAAGAAGCTGACGAAGAATAGATTTGAATTGAGTGCAATGGGAGAACATAATTTCTTTCTAGGAATCCAAGTGAAGCAAGTTGAAAATGGCATCTTCATAAGTCAGTCAAAGTATGTACAAGACATACTTACAAGATTCAACATGACTATATATAAGATTGCAAAGACACCTTAGCCAGAAACCACTACCTTGGACCTGATCTTGAGGGGGAGTGTGTAGATGAACATCCTTACAGGATAATGATTGGGTCTCTTATGTATCTTATAGCCAGCAGGCCTAATATTATGTTTGCTACATGTATATATGTAAGACATCAAGCCAACCCCAAGATGTCACACCTGGCTGCTATCAAACGAATTCTTAGATATCTCAAAGGTGCTCCTAAGCTAGTCCTTTGGTATCCAAAGAATTCTAACTTCAATCTGTATGTTTATATAGATAGTGACTATGGTGGCTGCAATATGACTGTAAAGTCCACATCTGGGGGATGTTAATTCCTTGATAAAAGGATAGTCTCATGACAATGCAAGAACCAATCCTATGTATCTGCATCAACTGCTGAAGCTGAATACATTGCTGCTGCAAGCTGCTATGCTCAAGTACTTTGGATTTAGAATCAGATGCTGGACTATGGATACAACTTCAAAGAGACTCCAATCCACATAGATAACAACACACTACAATAAAGGAGGC